>CALYCZ020000381.1:0-28038 GCA_944470555.2 Heterobilharzia americana
ATTATTATTTGTAGTATTTGTAATATTTTTTAGATTTTCCGTGTTCATAGTATTAGTAGTATTTGTAATTTTGAAGTATTTGCAGTATTGTTCGTAATTTTATTTTTTGTATTATTGTGGTATAGTAGCATTTGCAGTATATTTAGTATTCGTAGTATTTGTGTCATTTGCAGTATTTGAAAAATTTTTATTCTTTGCAGTATTTGCAGTATATCTGGTATTTGTGGTATTTGCAGTATATGCAGTGTTTCCAGTATTCGTAGTATCTGTAGTAATTTTAGTATTTATAGTATTTGTAGTAATTGTAGTATGTGTAGAATTTGTAGCATTTGCAATAATGTAGTATTTGCCATAACTGTAGTATTTGAAGTATTTTTATTATTTGTAGCATTTGCATTATTGTTAGTATATTCAGTATTGCTTCTATTTGTAGTATTTGTAGTACTTGCAGTATTTAAAGTATTTGTAGTATTGTAGTGTTTATAAAATTTTCAGTATTTGCATTATATTGGTATTTGTAGTATTTGTATTATTTGAAGTATAAATTTATAAATTTATAAAAACGTTTATAAATTTACATGTGTGTGTGGACAAACATACATAGGGAGGACGAATCGTGATATGCACTTGAGAGTAGGGGAACATGTTCCAAAGTGGCTACGAAAGCAGCTGGATTCACAAACATTGATAAGCGCAGATGGCAGACAACCATCATCATCCATTGCGAAACATATCATTGATAAGAGTCACAGAATTGATATCAAGACAGCCTTTACAATTTTGTACCGAAACTGTCAGGGGCGTATACTTAAGTTTGTTGAGGCGCTAGCCATAAATAAATTTAACCCCTCATTGTGTGTGTAAAAACAGTTTGTCCTTACATTAAGCCTACCTTGGTAATGCTTATTTTATCGTATTACCAAGATTGTCTTCAAGTCTTATCCTTTATTCCTCTCATTATCTTTCTTATTATTGAATTCCTTTATGTCATATGTGTCCTTCCCCGACTTCCAGTTTTCATATATAATGCCTTAACAAGTAAATGTGTGATCAGATTGTTCGAAATGTATAGCGCTAATGCATCACATTTTTCAGATAATCTACGTATTCTAATTACATTATCCAAATTCCTAAAAGGGACTAACTGTTTCAAATTCTTGTAGTATTGTATTGTTTGTAATAATTGGAGTATTCGTAGTATACGTAACAAATTTCTTATTTGTAGTATTCTCAGTATTTGTAGTATTTGCATTACTTGCAGTATTTTTGGTATCTGTATTGTTTCCAGTATTTGTAGAATTTGCATTATTTGAAATATTTGTAGAATTCGTTGCATTTTTAGTATTTGAAGGAGTTGTCCTATTTGCAGTATATCCAATATTACTAGTATTCGTAGTATTTCTAGCATTTGCGGTAATTGTGATATTTTTAGTATTTGTAATATTAGTAGTATTTGCGGTATTTTCATAGATTGTAGTATTCGTAATATTTGCAGAAGTCGCAGTATTTTTAATGTTTGTAATATTTGTGTTATTTGAAGTATTTCCAGTATTTCTGGTAGTTGTAGCATTTGTAGTATTTGCAGTATTAGTAGAAATTGCAGAATTCATACGACTCTGAGTATTTGTAGTATTTGTACTATTTGCATTATTTGCAGTATAAGAAGTCTTTGTGATATATGTAGTGTTTCTGGTGTTGGCAGTATTTGCAGTATTTGCGCTATTTGCAGTATTTGTAGTGTTTTTAGTAATTGTAGTATTTGTAGTGTTTGCGTTATTTGTAGTACTGGTAGTAATTGCGACATTTATAGAATTTGTATTATTTAAATTATTATTATTATTATTATTATTTAAATTTCTGATACAGTTAAAAGCGTTTGCACTATTTGCAGTATTAATACCATAATAGTACTTTCAGAATTTGAATTATTTGTGGTATTTGTGGTTATTTTAGTATTTCTAGTAATAGTAGAATTTGTAGTGTTTGCGTCATTTGCACTATTTGGAGTACATGTATTATTTGCAGAATCTGTAATACATGAAGTATTTTTACTATTTGCAGTATTTGTAGTACTTATGGTATTTGTAATATTTGTAATATTCGTAGCATTTGCAGTATTTGCAGTATTTCTGTTATTCCCAGTATTTGTAATATTTGTAGCAATTGTTGTATTTTAGTTTTCTATTATTTGTAATATAAGCAGTATTTGCGGTATCAATAGTGTATTTGTATTTGTATTACTTGTAGTATTTGTAGTATTTTTATTATTTGCAGTATTTGTGGTATTTATAGCATTTGTAGGATTTTATTATTTGTAATATTTGCAGTATTTCCAGTAGTTGCAGTATTTTTAGAATTTGCGGTATTGATAGCATGATTAGTTTTCGTAGTGTCGTATTATCTTTGGTATTTGTTGTATTCGTAGTATAGATAGTATTTGAAATATTCGCAGTAATTTCAGCATTATTGATATTTGTAATATATGTAATCTATGTGGTATTTGGAATATTTGAAGTATTTGCAGTAATAGTACTATTAGTACAATTTGTAGTATTTTTAGTATTTTCAGTATTTGTAGTATTAGAAGTATTAGCAATATTTCTACTATTTGCAGTATTTATAGTATTTGTGGTATTTGTGATATTTGTACTATTTCAGTATTTGTAGTATTAGTAGTATTTGTGGTGTTTGTAATTTTTGTAGTACGTTAAGCATTTGTATTATTTGCAGTATTCGTGTAGTATATGCATTGTTTGCATTATATTTAGTATTTGCATTATTTGTAGAATTTGCAGCATCTGCAGTGTTGGTAGTATTTCTCGCCTTTTAACCATTTGAAGTATTTGTGGTATTAGTATAATTTGTGATATTGTTAGTGTTTGCAGTATTTATAATATTTGCAGTATTAGAGTGTTGGTAATATTTCTAGAATTCGCAGTATTTGCATTATTTGTGGTGGTTGTGTTATTTGTGGTATTTGCAGTATTTGTAGTACTTGTAGCATTTGTGGTGTTTGCGTTATTTGTAGTATTTGCAGTATTCGTAGAATTTGCAGTATTGCAGTATTAGAAGTATTTGTAATATATGTAGGATTTATGGTATTTGTAGTATATGCAGTTTTTGTAATGTTTGCAGTATTTGCAGTATTTGTGGTATATTTGGTAATAATATTATTTGTAGTACATGTAGTATTCGCAGCATTTGTAGTATTATTGATGTTTGCCAAATTGCTACTATTTGTGCCATTTGCATTATTTGTAGTATCTGCAGTGATAACAGTATTTATAGTATTTGTAGTAATCGTAGTAATTGTGTTTTTGGTGGTATTTTAGTATTAATGGAATTTGTAGTATTTGAAGCATCTGTAGTATATTTAGTTTTTGTGGTATTTTTGGTATTTGCATTATTTGTGGAAAATTTGGTAATTTAAGTATTCGTAGTATTTGCAGTATTTGTGGTATTTCTAGTATTTGTTGTATTTGTAGAATTTGAAATATTCGTAATATTTGTAGTATTTGCAGTATTTGGAGTATTTGTGGTATTTGTTGTATTTGTAGAATTTGAAATATTCGTAATATTTGTAGTATTTGCAGTATTTGGAGTATTTGTGGTATTTGTGGTAATTGTAGTATTCGTAGTATTTGCAGTTTTGTGGTATTTTTGGTATTTGCTTATTTGTGGAAAATTTGGTAATTTAAGTATTCGTAGTATTTGCAGTATTTGTGTATTTCTAGTATTTGTTGTATTTGTAGAATTTGAAATATTCGTAATATTTGTAGTATTTGCAGTATTTGGAGTATTTGTGGTATTTGTTGTATTTGTAGAATTTGAAATATTCGTAATATTTGTAGTATTTGCAGTATTTGGAGTATTTGTGGTATTTGTGGTAATTGTAGTATTTGTAGGATTTGTTGTACTTTTAGTATTTGTGGTGTTTTTCTTATTAGCATTATTAGCATCAGTAGAAGTATATTTTGTACTTGTGGAATTTTTAGTATTTGCAGCGTTCGTGGTTTGCGTAGTACTTCTAGTATTTGTGGTGTTTGTAATATTTGTAATATAACTATTATTCGCGGTAGTTGTAGAACTTTTAGTATTTGTAGTACTTGTTTTATTTGTGGTAGTTTTAGGATTTTGATATTTCTAAAACCTGTAGTATTTGCAGTATTTGCTGAGCTAGTACGAGCTGCAATATTGATAGTATTTTTAGTATCTGTAATACTTGCAGTATTTGCAGTATTATTAGTGTTTCCAATGAATGTAATACGTGTCGTATTGCGGTAATCGCAGAATATGTATTATTTATAGTATTTGCAGTATTTCCAGTCTTTGTAGTACTAGTAGCAATTTTGAGATTTGCAGTATTTGTATTATTACTAGTAATTGCAGTATTTCTGCTGTTTAGAGAATCTGCAGTATTTGTAGTATTGGTAGTATTTCCAGTAGTTGCAGTATTTGGCATTAGTAGTATTTATCGTATTTCTAGTAATTGCAGTATTTGTAGCATTTGTAGTGTTTGCAGTATTTGCAATATTTTCAGTATTTATGGTATTTGCAGTATTTGTATTATTTGGAGCGTTTGTAGTATATCTATTATTTGTGGTATTCGCAGCATTTGCAATATTAATAGAAATTGCAGTATTTATAGCATTATTAGTATTCGCACTATATGTAGTAATTGTAGTATTTGCAGTATTTCGACTGTTTGCAGTATTCGCACTATTAGTATTATTTGTAATATATGTAGTATTTGTGGTATTTCCAGTATTCGCAGCATAGCAGAATTTTTAATATTTGCAGTTTTTGCAGTAGTTTTAGTAATTGTAGTATTTGCCATCTTACTATTTGTGCTATATGTGGTATTTGTATTATTTCTGTATGTGTAGTATTCGCAGTATTCAAAATATTTACAGTATGTTGTATCGGTAGTATTTTAGTAATTTTCGAATTTCAAGAATATGCTGTTTTCGTATTATTTGTAGTATATCTGGAATTGGTTGTATTTTGAGTACATGTAGTATTTGCAGTATTGCAGTATTTGCAGTATTTGTAGATGATGTATTTCTACTATTTGTGGCATTTCCAGTATTCCTAGAATTTGTAGTATTTCTACAATTTCCAGTATATGTAGTATTTCTAATAACAATACTACCTTGGTGTCAAAAATATATGAAAAATTTCTGGTATTTGCAGTAATTGGAGTAATCGTGGTATTTGTGGCATTTCTAGTATTTGCATGATTTGTATATTTGCAGTATTTGTAGCATTTGTAGTACTTCTAGTATTTGTGCTTTCATAGTATTTTAAAAATAAATATTATTTGCGGTATTTGTAGTATTTCAGTTACTTGTGTTATTTGAAGTGTTTGTAGGATTTCAATATTTGTACTACTTGCAGTATTTGCAGTAATTGCAGAATTAGAAGAATTTCCAGTATTGATAGTATTGGTAGTATGTCCACTATGTCTGATATTTGCAGTATTCGCACTATGAGTAGAATTTCTAATAAATGTAATATTTGTCGTAATGCACTACTTGCAGTATTTGTAGTATTTGCAGTATTTGTAGTATTTGCAGTATTTCCAGCGTTTGTAGTATTAGTATCATTTGTAGTATTTGCAGCATTTCTATTATCAGTATTATTTGCAGCATTTCTACTATTTGCATCATTTGCAGTATTCGAATTATTGGTAGAGTTTTAGTACTTTTAGAAATTATGCTATTCGCAGCATTCGCAGTATTGTGGCATTTGTAGTATTTGCAGTATTTGTATCATTTGTGAAATTTCTCGTATTTATATTAGGCGTAGTATTTCCAGTATTTCCAATATTGGTAGAATTTGCAGTATTGATAGTATCATTGGTATTGTAGTATCTGTAGTAATTGTAGTGTCTGCAGTATTTCTATTATTCGTAGTAGTTGGAGCATCAGAAATATTTGTAATATATGTAGTATTTGTGGTTTCTGCATTATTTGTGGTATTTGTAGTATTGTAGTATTTGATGTATTCCTACTATTTGTACTAATTGCAGCATTTGTAACATGTGTAGTATTTGTAGTATTTGGTGTAAATGCAGTATTCTTACAATTTGTAGCATTTGTAGCATTTGTAGTAATTCTAATATTTGTAACATTTGCAGTATTTGCAGTATTTCTTTACTTGTAGTATTTGCAGTATCTGCATTATCAGTATTATTTGCAGCATTTCTACTACTTGCATTATTTGCAGTATTGAATTATTGGTACAATTTCAGTATTTTTGGAATTTATAATAATTGTGGCATTTGTAGTATTTGCAGTATTTGTATCATTTGTGACATTTGTAGTGTTAATATTATGTGTAGTGTTTGCAGTATTTGCAATATTGGTAGAATTTGCAGTATTGATGGTATTATTGGTATTTGTATTATTTGTAGTAATTGTAGTATTTGCAGTGATTCTACTATTTGTAGTATTTGGTGTAGCGGCCAGAATCCAATAATCTTGGCCTGAACGCTGGAAATAGCTAGGCGGTGCCAACTGAAGTGAATCTGACTAGTTCCTGCGTTCTACTGTATAGCTTCCTAACTTCCGCGAGTGACGCACAGTCAAAGGTTGGATCGAAATATCAAAACACGGTTTGTAGTAATTCAATAGTAGATTCGTAACAAAATCTGTGGTACTATCAAAGCAACAATAAGTTATGTCAAATTACAAAAATACCTCAACAGTGCCGTTGGGTAACTATACAGTCCAAAACGTTCTCGGGTACAAATACGTACTACACGGTAAAAACTGGTTAAAAAATACAACTGTTAAATACCTGTCGGTCAATAGAAATATTCCCGGCAAAAGGGATCAAAACTCTGCCTACAGGAATCAAATCAACAAACAAACGTTCCCAGTAGACAGTCAAAAGACAAACAGTCAAATCACTGCACAACCGTAAGTTGAACCAAAACAAAATGTCGTGCGCAGTAAAACAACATCACCTTATCAACAGTCCGGCGTCACATAATAGGAAAGTGAAACACTCATAATAAGTCTCAAACATACAAAGGCAAATACCGAGTGTAAAGTCAAATAAGACAGTTAAACAAGCAAATAACATTACACCGGCGAGGGTCAAAGGTACACCATTCATAACGAGGGTAAAAATGTTAAAACAAATGTCAATACAATCAAATAAGGGTGATCGGGAGGGATTTTCAGATCATTCTTCCTTTACACTGGCCACCAAAATCCCTCCAGACACGCAAAACACCTCTGTGTATTCAGCCGTGGCTCTATCTACCTAGCTGTCTGCATACTCTTTCTTTCTTTTACTCCCTCAAGAAGACAAAGCTTTCTTATATCTCTTCTCACGGTACCTTCCTTCATACGCACCATCACAGTTCTTACTAAATCGTCTTCGTCCCTCTCGCATGCTTCGATCTCTTTCAAAGGCCGGGAACCACGTGGTGTTTTTTCAGAGGCCACAATCACCACATCTCCTTCCTTGAAATTTCTTTTCTTTCCCAACCACTTCTGGCGAGTTTGCAAGCATGGTGGATACTCTTTCATCCATCGGCGTCAAAATACGTCAGTTAGGTAATTAACTTGTTTCCAGCGTCTCACGTAATTATCGGCAACAGTGCCCTCCACAACTATTCCTCCACTATCTCTCAATAACAATAAGCTATTGGGAGTGAGAGCTAACTCGTCTTTTGGGTCGGTCGTCATGGGGACAATAGGACGATTGTTCAAAATTCTTTTTATCTCCACGAAGTAGGTGGCTAATGTATCATCATGCAGAGTCTGCTCTTTGGATATGACCATCAATAACCTGCTTACAGAACGTATCATCCTTTCCCATATCCCACCTCGATGACTGGCTTGCCGGGGGTTGAAACTCCATCGTATCCCCTTTGACACCATGGCATCATTGATTCGTCGTCTATCCCACACACTCACCAGTTGTCTTAGTTCCGAAATCGCTCCAACAAAGTTGGAACCATTATCACTGTATATCTTGGCAGGTGTTCCTCTTCTTCCTATGAACCTCGTTACAGCCATTATAAAGGCGTCGGTGCCTAGGTTGAAAGCTACCTCTAAATGTATGGCTGGCGTCTGGAGACAAGTAAACACACACCCGTATCTCTTTTCCTCTCTCCTTCCCTGGCGAACCATGAGTGGTCCAAAATAATCGATTCCCACTGATGAGAAGCAAAACCATCCTTTCTGCACGCGACAGACCGGTAAGGGGCCATCATCTGCTGACCCAGTGCAGCTTTCAATCGTCGGCACTCTATGCACTTTCTTATCACCCGTTTGACCGCACTGATCCCCTTAATTATCCAATAGTTTCTTCGTAGAGTGGCCAGGACTTGCGAAGTACCAGTATGTCCTTCTATAATATGATAATGCCTTATGATCAGCTCAGTCACGAAGTGATGTCTGGGGAGGATAACCGGATGCTTAAAAGTAAGTGGATAGTCGGAATAGTTCAACCTCCCACCGACGCAGACCAATCCATCCACAAGTATAGGTGACAACCTTTGCAATTCACCTTCTTCATTCTCACAACTACCCTTTTCTCGGAGTTCCTTTATTAATTCTCCATAACCAGATTCAGAGGCATCGCAAAATAAGTGCAACTCAATCTTACTCATCTCACTCTTATCCTCCTTCTTGATACTTCTGGGTACGGAGATTTGCCCAAGATTCTTCATGAACCTCATCCAATCCATCCATAGGGATAGGTCATTGGAACTCAGGGGTGTATCCCAACCAGCATGAGATTTGCAAAGATTCTGCAATAGCTGCTTGGCCGGAAGACAAACTGGGGCGATGAGGCCTAGTGGGTCAAAAAGAGCTGAGACGGTGGATAGTAGTCCTCTCTTCGTGAAGGGTTTTTCGACGGGTTCAAATCGGAACTTAAAAACATCATGCATGGTGTCCCATTCCAAACCTAGGGCCCTGTGGATTGAGCCTTGACTAACACGTAAGTCGACTGAGTTCTCTGTGTGGCTCAGACCAGGAAGAACTACTCTCACTGCCTCTGAATTAGTCACCCACTTCTTCAATTTAAAGCCACCACGTAACAACAACTCAGTGGACTGTTTTACGAACGTTTTTGCCTCACCTGGGCTTGCAAAGGACACTAGGCAATCATCAACATAAAAGTTATGCTTCACTGCTTCCACCACATAGCTATCATAATCGTTGGCATACGTCTCGGCAGTCTTGGCCATTGCAAAATACGCACAAAACGGTGAGGACACTGCACCGAATGGGTGTGACGTCATTTGATATTCAATAGGTTCCTTCGAGAAATCACCCTGAGGCCACCATAGGAACCGCAGGGCACCTCGGTCAAACTCTGGGACTTTCACCTGCATAAACATTTCTTCCACATCGGACGTCAGGGCAATCAGTTCTTTGCGAAAACGCAATAATATTCCAACCAAGTTCGCTGTCGTGTCTGGTCCCTGATACAGGAAGTCATTTAAAGAAGTTCCGGACAGTTTGGCAGCGCAGTCCAGCACAACTCTTACCTTCCCCGGTTTCTTGGGGTTAAATACGGCATGATGCGGCAAATACCATCGTGGGCGGTAGCTAGGATTAAGCTGGGGCTCAGGAGCTACTGCTGCATATCCCTTTCTGATGGTCTCTTCCATGGCGCTAGTGTAGCTTTCGCGAAGGCTTTCAGAGGATATTAGTCTGGTTTCAAACTCTCCAAACGTCGCCTGGCTACTTCGCATCCACCGTATACTCTCTTGGACTCCATTTTCCAGGGCAAGGGGACAACGAAATGTCCATTATCCCAATAAGTACCTCGCTGCACTATGTTTACAGCGGCTAGGTCATCGAGAGATAACGACTTATCTCCCGAGTACAAATCGCTGAACTCATAATCGTAAATTTTCTTCCATTGATCGACTAATAGATCTGACCGAGACATACAATTCACAACCCTCTCCCTGTGCTCACGAAAGCTTGTCGGACCGAACACGACCCAGCCCAACAATGATCTCACAGCATATGGGCTCTTTCTGCCCCCTAACTTCTGATCTAGAACCCAGTGAGCCTCAGGTACATCGCAACCGATGAGCAGCAATACCTCCCCGTCTTCCACCTCTGTCCAGGGTACGTCAGTCAGATGCGGCCACCTTTTAATACTTTCTCGCATCGACCCTTTAGGTCTCCGTACTGGGAGATCTCTTGCCACAACTGCTCGATCTATAAGTATGCATTCGTTTCCGTCTAGTGAATAAACTTCGAAAGGCTTGCTGACTGAGTCCGCCAATCTACTTCCACTAACAGTTTTGATGATAGTCTTTGTGCCGTCAGTCGACAATCCTAGAAGTTGCAAAACATTTTCGTGATCAAAGTTGTATCAGAGCCATTGTCCAAGATAGCATAACCGTAAACCTCTTTATTACCGTGCTTTACACGTACCGGGAGTAGGCCCAAACACACGCTTTCTCTGAGAGACTCGGTGCATCCACAACTACCTTTCTCCGGTTGTTCGCCTACGGCGTGGTGGGTCTTCTTGTGTAACAGAGGGTGATGGTATGCTTTACAACCTTCTACACTGCACACCCTGTGAATTTTACATTCTACGGACCTGTGGCCCCTTTTAAGACATGAAAAACAACAACCTGTTTCTTTAGCCTTCGACCATCTCTCATCCACCGGTAACGACAGAAATGTGGTACATTTTGTGACTACATGGTTCCCTCCACAAAATATACATGAAGGTTTCAGGACTCCCCCAACGGGTACTAGCTGCTGCGTGGAACATGCTATTTTACTATCTGGTCGTCGACTGCTTGTTGCCAGCTGTCCAAACCTACTTAGCAAAATGCTCGCACGTGCTGACACAAACTGCGTTAACTCTGCGAAGGTAGGTTCTCGTTCGGTTTCAGTTAGCTTTTCGACAGTCTCCGCCCATTTCATCTGTAACACACGGGGCAATTTCTTTACTATACCTTCTAAAGTTCTCAAGGAGTTAAGGTCCGCAGTATAGTCCATTTGCTCTAGGGCTATAGCGCAGTTTTCCATTTTTATAGCTAACCTCGACATTGCCTCAGCATCGTTTTGTTCTATGTTCGAGCATTCCATCAGATCCTGTAGTAAGGCCCGGCTGACTTCATGAGTCCTTCCAAACAAACGTTGAGTATATCCCGAGCCCTACGATAACCAGCAGATGGTGGTAACATAATGCATTCCTCTATAGCCTCCCTGGCCTTACCTTTACAGTAATGTAACAAGTATAACAGCCTCTGTCCATCATCATCAACCTTAGAGACAACGTAGAGCTCAAACTGCCTCATAAACTTCCAATATTTGGCTGGATGTCCGTCAAAGCTGCTTAATTCTACTTTCGGTAACTCATGGCCAACACTGACACAAGGCAACGTAGCGGCAACCCCTTTGTTTTCTGCGCTGCTCGCCTGGCTAGTCGTTTCACGATCAGAACTGCTATGAGGGTCAATGCCAAGACAAACTGATTTGTGACACTTTATATCATCATCCAAGGAAAAGGTATCACCTAAACCCCCATTCACATCTAAGTTGAGTTCTTTATGCAGACGCAACCTTTCCTGTCTTTGTTTAGCCTTGAATTCACGAAGTTCCAACTCTTGCCTTTCATCCAACTGTCGTACCTTCAACTGAGCAGAGGTCCTACAAGGACTAGTCTTACTATAGTCAATAACTGTACCATTATCAGAGCCACGGCATGAAATAACATCAAGAGGGACTTGCTTGGTATCTGAGGTCGGATCCATGGACATGTCACCTTCCCCGTCCGGAATTGACTCAAGGAACACCTTGCGATTGCCAGGTACAGCAGTGACGGGTTGTTGAGTACTGTAGCGGCCAGAATCCAATAATCTTGGCCTGAACGCGGGAAATAGCTAGGCGGTGCCAACTGACGTGAATCTGACTAGTTCCTGCGTTCTACTGTATAGCTTCCTAACTTCCGCGAGTGACGCACAGTCAAAGGTTGGATCGAAATATCAAAACACGGTTTGTAGTAATTCAATAGTAGATTCGTAACAAAATCTGTGGTACTATCAAAGCAACAATAAGTTATGTCAAATTACAAAAATACCTCAACAGTGCCGTTGGGTAACTATACAGTCCAAAACGTTCTCGGGTACAAATACGTACTACACGGTAAAAACTGGTTAAAAAATACAACTGTTAAATACCTGTCGGTCAATAGGAATATTCCCGGCAAAAGGGATCAAAACTCTGCCTACAGGAATCAAATCAACAAACAAACGTTCCCAGTAGACAGTCAAAAGACAAACAGTCAAATCACTGCACAACCGTAAGTTGAACCAAAACAAAATGTCGTGCGCAGTAAAACAACATCACCTTATCAACAGTCCAGCGTCACATAATAGGAAAGTGAAACACTCATAATAAGTCTCAAACATACAAAGGCAAATACCGAGTGTAAAGTCAAATAAGACAGTTAAACAAGCAAATAACATTACACCGGCGAGGGTCAAAGGTACACCATCCATAACGAGGGTAAAAATGTTAAAATAAATGTCAATACAATCAAATAAGGGTGATCGGGAGGGATTTTCAGATCATTTTTCCTTTACAGTTGGAGCATCAGAAATATTTGTAATATATGTAGTATTTGTGGTTTCTGCATTATTTGTGGTATTTGTAGTATGTAGTATTTGATGTATTCCTACTATTTGTACTAATTGCAGCATTTGTAACATGTGTAGTATTTGTAGTATTTGGTGTAAATGCAGTATTCTTACAATTTGTAGCATTTGTAGCATTTGTAGTAATTCTAATATTTGTAACATTTGCAGTATTTGCAGTATTTCTTTACTTGTAGTATTTGCAGTATCTGCATTATCAGTATTATTTGCAGCATTTCTACTACTTGCATTATTTGCAGTATTGAATTATTGGTACAATTTCAGTATTTTTGGAATTTATAATAATTGTGGCATTTGTAGTATTTGCAGTATTTGTATCATTTGTCGGATATCAATCTTTGAAATACTTGCAGTATTTGCAGTAATTGCAGAATTGGTAGCAGTTGCAGTTTGATAGTATCAGTAGTATTTGCAGTATTTCTGATATTGACAGTATTTGCACTATTGGTAGTGTTTGTAATTTATGTTATATTGCTTTAATTCAGTGTTCGCACTATTTGTAGCATTTGTCGTATTTGCAGTATTTGTAGCATTGGTGACATTTGTATTGTTTATATTATGTGTAGTGTTTGCAGTATTTGCAATATTGGTAGAATTTGCAGTATTGATGGTATTATTGGTATTTGTATTATTTGTAGTAATTGTAGTATTTGCAGTGATTCTACTATTTGTAGTAGTTGGAGCATCAGAAATATTTGTAATATATGTAGTATTTGTGGTTTCTGCATTAGTTGTGTTATTTGTAGTATTGTAGTATTTGATGTATTCCTACTATTTGTAGTATTTGCAGTATTTGTAGTATTTGTAGTATTTGTAGTATTTGGTGTAAATGCAGTATTCTTACGATTTGTAGCATTTGTAGTAATTCTAATATTTTTAACATTTGTAGTATTTGCAGTACTTGGAGTATTTGTGGTATTTGTGCTAATTGAAATATTTGCATGATTTGTATATTTGTAGTATTTGTATTATAATCGGTGTTTGCAGTAGTGGTAGTACATTTTGTGTTGCAGTATTTGTAATATATTTGGTGCTTATAGTATTGGGATATTTGTTGTTATTCTGATATGACATTTTGTCGCTATTTGTTTTATTTGCGGTATTTCTTCTCTCTGTAGTTTGTGTACGACTTTAATATATGTACTACATGCAGTATTTGCAGTAATTGCAGAATTAGTGGAAGTTGTAGTATTGATAGCATTATTGGTATTTGTATTATTTGTAGTAATTGTAGTATTTGCAGTGATTCTACTATTTGTAGTAGTTGGAGCATCAGAAATATTTGTAATATATGTAGTATTTGTGGTTTCTGCATTAGTTGTGTTATTTGTAGTATTGTAGGATTTGATATATTTCTACTATTGGTGGCATTTGCAGTATTTGTAATATTTGTAGTATTAGTATTATTTGGTGCAAATTCATTATTCTTACTACTTTTTGTATTTCTATTATTTGTACTATTTCTAATATTTGTAACATTTGTAGTATTTGCAGTATTTGAAGTATTTGTGATGTTTATGGTAATTTTAGTATTTGCATGATTTGTATATTTGTATTATTTGTAGTATTTGTATTATGAGCGGTGTTTGCAGTAGTGGTAGTATACATTGTACTGGTAATATTTGTAGTATTTGTAGTATATTTGGTGCCACTAGTGTTTGTGTCATTTGTAGTATTTCTGATATGACCACCGTTTGCGGTATTTGTTTTAATTGCAGTATTTGTGTTATTTGTAGAGTTTGTAGGATTTCAATGTTTGTACTACATGCAGTATTTGCAGTAATTGCAGAATTAGTGGAAGTTGCAGTATTGATAGTATTAGTAGTATTTGCAGTATTTCTGATATTCGCAGGATTCCCACTATTGGCATTAATTTTAACATATGTAATATTTGTGGTGTTGCAGTATTTGCAGTATTTCTTTACTTGTAGTATTTGCAGTATCTGCATTATCAGTATTATTTGCAGCATTTCTACTACTTGCATTATTTGCAGTATTGAATTATTGGTACAATTTCAGTATTTTTGGAATTTATAATAATTGTGGCATTTGTAGTATTTGCAGTATTTGTATCATTTGTGACATTTGTAGTGTTAATATTATGTGTAGTGTTTGCAGTATTTGCAATATTGGTAGAATTTGCAGTATTGATGGTATTATTGGTATTTGTATTATTTGTAGTAATTGTAGTATTTGCAGTGATTCTACTATTTGTAGTAGTTGGAGCATCAGAAATATTTGTAATATATGTAGTATTTGTGGTTTCTGCATTAGTTGTGTTATTTGTAGTATTGTAGGATTTGATATATTTCTACTATTGGTGGCATTTGCAGTATTTGTAATATTTGTAGTATTAGTATTATTTGGTGCAAATTCATTATTCTTACTACTTTTTGTATTTCTATTATTTGTACTATTTCTAATATTTGTAACATTTGTAGTATTTGCAGTATTTGAAGTATTTGTGATGTTTATGGTAATTTTAGTATTTGCATGATTTGTATATTTGTATTATTTGTAGTATTTGTATTATGAGCGGTGTTTGCAGTAGTGGTGGTATACATTGTACTGGTAATATTTGTAGTATTTGTAGTATATTTGGTGCCACTAGTGTTTGTGTCATTTGTAGTATTTCTGATATGACCACCGTTTGCGGTATTTGTTTTAATTGCAGTATTTGTGTTATTTGTAGAGTTTGTAGGATTTCAATGTTTGTACTACATGCAGTATTTGCAGTAATTGCAGAATTAGTGGAAGTTGCAGTATTGATAGTATTAGTAGTATTTGCAGTATTTCTGATATTCGCAGGATTCCCACTATTGGCATTAATTTTAACATATGTAATATTTGTGGTGTTGCAGTATTTGCAGTATTTCTTTACTTGTAGTATTTGCAGTATCTGCATTATCAGTATTATTTGCAGCATTTCTACTACTTGCATTATTTGCAGTATTGAATTATTGGTACCATTTCAGTATTTTTGGAATTTATAATAATTGTGGCATTTGTAGTATTTGCAGTATTTGTATCATTTGTGACATTGTAGTGTTAATATTATGTGTAGTGTTTGCAGTATTTGCAATATTGGTAGAATTTGCAGTATTGATGGTATTATTGGTATTTGTATTATTTGTAGTAATTGTAGTATTTGCAGTGATTCTACTATTTGTAGTAGTTGGAGCATCAGAAATATTTGTAATATATGTAGTATTTGTGGTTTCTGCATTAGTTGTGTTATTTGTAGTATTGTAGTATTTGATGTATTCCTACTATTTGTAGTATTTGCAGTATTTGTAGTATTTGTAGTATTTGTAGTACTTGGTGCACAGGCAGTATTTTACCAATTGTAATTTTTGAAATATTTGTAGTATTTCTAATATTTGTAACATTTGTAGTATATGCAGTATTTGAAGTATTTGTGTCATTTGTGTTAATTGTAGCATTTGCATGTTTTGCATATTTCTAGTAATTGTAGTATTTTTATTGTAAGCGGTGTTTGCAGTAGTGGTTGTATATTTTGTGCTTGTAGTATTTGTGGTATTTTTAGTACTTCTATTATTTGCGTTATTTGTTTCATTTGTAGTATTTGTGTTATTTGTAGCTTTTGTCGGATATCAATCTTTGAAATACTTGCAGTATTTGCAGTAATTGCAGAATTGGTAGCAGTTGCAGTTTGATAGTATCAGTAGTATTTGCAGTATTTCTGATATTGACAGTATTTGCACTATTGGTAGTGTTTGTAATGTATGTTATATTGCTTTAATTCAGTGTTCGCACTATTTGTAGCATTTGTCGTATTTGCAGTATTTGTAGCATTGGTGACATTTGTATTGTTTATATTATGTGTAGTGTTTGCAGTATTTGCAATATTGGTAGAATTTGCAGTATTGATGGTATTATTGGTATTTGTATTATTTGTAGTAATTGTAGTATTTGCAGTAATTCTATTATCGTAGTTTTTGGAGCATTAGGAATATTTGTAATACATGTTGTATTTGCAGTATTTCTGATATTTGCATTATTTGCACTATTAGTTTTACTTGAAATATATGTAATATTTTTGGTATTACATTATTTCTCCTACTTGTACTAATTCCACTATTTCTACTTTAATTATTATTTGTAGTATTTGCAATATTTGTATTATCAGTGTTATTTGCAGCATTTCGACTATTTGCATTATTTGCATTATTTCTATTATTGGTACAATTTTGATATTTTTGAAATCTACAGTATTTGCAGCATTTGTAGCATTTGTGACATTTGTAGTATATATATTATGTGTAATATTTGCAGTATTTGAAATATTGGTGGAATTTCCGGTATTGATAGTCTTATTGGTAGTTGTAGTATTTGCAGCAATTTTAGTCTTTGCACTAATTCTACTATTTGTGGTATTTGGAGCATTAGAATTATTTGCAATATATGTAGTATTCGCGGTATTTCTGATATTTGCAGTATTTGCACTATTAGTGTAAATTCGCAGTATATGTAATATTTGTGGTATTGCAGTATTTGTATTATTTGCAGTATTCGCGGTAATTCCAGTGTTTGTAGTATCGGTATTATTTGTGGTATTTGCAGTATTTATTATCAGTATTAGGTGCAGAATTTCTACTATTTTGATTATCTGGAGTATTTGAATTATCGGTACAATTTTAGTATTTTTGGAAATAATAGTATTTTCCGCAATTCTAGTATATATAGCATTTTTAATATTTCTACTATGTGTAGCATTTGTGACATTTGTAATATGCATATTATGTGTAGTATTTGCAGTATTTGCAATATTGGTAGAATTTGCAGTGTTTCTAATACTATTGGTATTTCTGGTATTTGTAATAATTGCAATATTTGCAACAATTCTGCAATTTGTTTTATTTGAAGCATTAGCAATAATTGTAGTATATGTAGTATTTGCAGTATTTTTGATATTTGCAATATTTGCACTATAAGTGTAAATTTGCAGTATATATAATATTTGTGGTATTGCAGTATTTGTAGTATTTGTAGTATTTGCAGTTTTTGTAGTGTTAGTATTATTTGTATTATTTGCAGTATTTATTATCATTTTTATATGCAGCATTTCTACTGGTTGCATTTTTTGCAGTATTTGAATTATTGGTACAATTTTTGCAATTTACATATTATAGTATGTGCGGTGTTTGAAGTATATGTAGTCTTTTTCCTATTTCTACGATTTGTAGCATTTGTGGCACTTGTGATATACATATTAGGTGTAGTATTTGCAGTATTTGCAGTATTGTGGCATTTGTAGTATTGATAGTATTATTGGTATTTGTGGTATTTGTATTGATTATAGCATTTGCAGTAATTCTACTCCTCGTAGCATTTGCAGCATTAGAATTATTTGTAGTTTATTTGGTATTTGCAGTATATCTGATATTTGCATTATTTGCACTATTAGCGGTATTTGTAATATATGTAATATTTGTGGTATTGCAGTATTTGCAGTATTTGAAGCATTTGCAAACTTTGCAGTATTTCGAGTGTTATCCTATAAGTATTATCTGCAGTATTTCCAGTATTTATATTATCAGTATTATTTGCAGCATTGCTAATATTAGCATTATTTGCAGTATTTGAATTATTGGTACAATTTTAGTATTCTTAGAAATTATACTATTTTTGTTACTTGTAGTTTTTGTAGGATTTCAATATTTGTGCTACTTGCAGTTTTTGCAGTGATTGCAGGATTAATGGTAGTCGAAGTATTGATAATATTAGTCGTATTTGCAGTATTTCTTGTATTTGCAGTATTTGCACTATTAGTAGTATTTTTAATGTATGAAATATTTGTGGTATTGCAGCATTTGTAGCATTTGTATTATTTGTGGTATTTCCACTATTTGCAGTGTTTCAAGTTGTAGTATTATTTGTAGTATTTCCAGTATTTGTGTTATCAAGGTTATATGCAGCATCTTTTCTATTTTCATTATTTGCAGTATTTCAATTATTGGTACAATTTTAGTAATTTTAGAATCCACAGTATTTGCAGAATTCGTATTATTGTGGCCTTTGTAGTATTTGCAGTATTTGTAGCATTTGTGACATTTGTAATATGTACGATATGTGCAGTATTTGCAGTATTTGCAATATTGGTAGAATTTGCAGTATTGATAGTATTATTGGTATTTGTAGTATTTTTGGCAATTGTAGTATTTGCAGTAATTCTACAATTTGTAGTATTTGGTGTATTAGAAATATTTGCAATATATGTAGTATTTGCGGTATTTCTGATATTTGCAGTATTTGCACTATTATTAGTAGTAGTAATTTATGTAATATTTGTGTTACTGCAGTATTTGTGGTATTTGTTGTATTTGCAGTACATGCAGCGTTTGTGGAATTAGTTTTATTTGTAGTATTTGCAGTATTCATCAACTCTATTATGTACAGAATTTCTACTATTTCGATTTTCCGTATAATTTGAAATATTCGTAAAATTTTGGTATTTCTAGAAACTATAGTCTTTGCGGTATTTGCAGTATATGTAGCATTTTTAGTATTTCTACCATTTGTAGCATTTTGACATTTGTAGTATTTATTTTTTATGTAGTATTTGCAGTATTTGCAATATTGGTAGAATTTGCAGTGTTTATAATATTATTGGTATTTCTGCTATTTGTAATAATTGTAGTATTTGCAGTAATTCTACTATTTGTAGTATTTGGAGCATTAGAAATATTTGTAATATATGTCGTATTTGCAGTATTTCTGATATTTGCAGTATTTGCACTATTAGAAGCATTTGCAATATATGTAATATTTGTGGTATTGCATCATTTGTGGTATTTATAGTAAGTGCAGTAGTCGCAGTGTTTCCAGTATTGGTTATATTTGTATTATTTGCATTATTTGTATTATCAGCATTATTTGCAACATTTCTACTATTTGCATTATATGCAGTATTTCAATTATTGTTAAAATTTTAGTGTTCTCAGCAATTATAGTATTTGCAGTATTTGTGGCATTTTGTAGTAATGCAGTATTTGTAGCATTTGTGACATTTGCAGTATTTATATTATGTGAAGTATTTGCAATACTTGCAGTATTGGTAGAATCTGCAGTATTGATAGTATTATTGGTATTTGTGGTATTTGTAATAATTGTAGTATTTGCAGTAATTCTACTATTTGTAGTATTTTGAGCATAAGAAATATTTGTAATATATGTCGCCTTTGCAGTATTTCTGATATTTGCAGTATTTGCACTATTAGAAGCATTTGTAATATATATAATATTTATGGTATTGCATTGTTTGTAGTATCTGTATCATTTGCAGTATTTGCAGTGTTTGTTCTGTAAGCATTATTTGCAGTATTTCTAGTATTTGTATTATCATTTTTATGTGCAGCACTCCTACTATTTGCATTATTTGCAGTATTTGAATTTTTGGGAAAGTTTAGGTATTTTTAGAAATAATAGTGTTTGCAGTATTTGTAGTATTGTGGCATTTGTAGTATTTGCATTATTTGAAGCATTTGTGACATTTGTAGTATTTATTTTTTATGTAGTATTTGCAGTATTTGCAATATTGGTAGAATTTGCAGTGTTTATAATATTATTGGTATTTCTGGTATTTGTAATAATTGTAGTATTTGCAGTACTTCTACTATTTGTAGTATTTTGTGCATTAGAAATATTTGTAATATATGTCGTATTTGCAGTATTTCTGATATTTGCAGTATTTGCACTATAGGTAGTAATTATAATATATGTAATATTTGTGGTACTGCAGTATTTGCACTTTTTTTAGTGTTTGTCGTATTTGAAATATTTTCAGTTTTTGTAAAGTTGGTATTATTTTTGATGTTTGCATTATTTATTATCTGTATGAACTGCAACATTTCTACTATTTGGATTCTCTGGTGTATTTGAATCATGGTTACAATTTTTGCATTTTTGAAACATATAGTATTTTCAGCATTTGTACTAGATGAAGCATTTTTCCCATTTCTACTATTTGTAGCAGTTGTAGAATTTGTAGTAATAGTAGTATTTCCAGTAATTCTACTATTTGTAGTATTTGGAGCATTAGAAGTATTTGTAATATATGTAGTATTTGCTGTACCTCTAATATTTTCAGTATTTGCTCAATTAGTAGTATTTGTAATATATGTAATATTTGTGTTATTGCAGTATTTGCAGTATTTGTGGTATGTGTAGCATTTGCAGTGTTTGCAGTTTTTCCAGTATTAGTATTAGTTGTAGTATTTGCGGTATTTTTATTATCAGCATTATTAGCAGCATTTCTTCCATTCGCATTATTTGCAGTATTTTAATTATTGGTGCAATTTTAGCATTTTTGGACATTGTAGCATTTGCAGTATTTCTACTATTTGTAGCATTTACAGTATTTGCAGTATTTGTAGCATTTGCTACATTTGTGACATTTCTTTTATTTATATTATTTTTAGCATTTGCAGTATTTGTATTATCAGTTTTGTTTGCAGCATTTCTACTATTTGCATTATTTGCAGTATTTCAATTATTTGTACAATATTTTTACTTTTGGAAATTCAATTATTTGCAGGATTTATAGCATTTGTGGCATTTGTAATATTCATATTATGTGTAATATTTGCAGTAATTGCAATATCGGTAGAATTTGCAGTATTGATATCATTATTGTTATTTTTCGTATCATTAGCAATTTTATTGCTTGCAGTAATTCTGCTGTGTGCAGTTTTTCTAAGATTAGAAATATTAGTAATATATGTAGTATTTGCAGTATTTCGGATATTTGCAGTTTTCCGACAATTCGTAGACATTTTAATATATTCAACATTTGTGGTCTTGCATAATTTCTAGTACTTGCAGTATTTGCAAAGTTTATTTTATTGGTATTATTTGTAGTGTTTGCGGTGTTTGTACTATCATTCTTATGTGCAGCATTTCTACTATTTGCATTATTTGCAGTATTGAATTATTGCTACAAATTTAGGATTCTCAGAAATTATAGAATTTGCAGTATTTGTAGTACTGTGGCATTTGTAGTACTTGCAGTATTTGTAGCATTTGTGACATTTGCAGTATTTATATTATGTGTAGTATTTCCAGTATTTGCAATATTGGTAGAATTTGCAATATTGATAGTATTATTGGTATTTGTAGTATTTATAGTAATTGTACTATTTGCAGTAATTCTTCTATTTGTAGTATTTGGAGCATTAGAATTATTTGTAGTTTATTTGGTATTTGCAGTATTTCTGATATTTGCATTATTTGCACTATTAGCGGTATTTGTAATATATGTAATATTTGTGGTATTGCAGTATTTGCAGTATTTGAAGCATTTGCAAACTTTGCAGTATTTCGAGTGTTATCCTATAAGTATTATCTGCAGTATTTCCAGTATTTATATTATCAGTATTATTTGCAGCATTGCTAATATTAGCATTATTTGCAGTATTTGAATTATTGGTACAATTTTAGTATTATTAGAAATAACAATGTTTGAAGTATTTGTAGGTTTTGTAGTATTTTCAGTATTTGCAGTGTTTTAGTATTGGTTATTTTTGTGGTATTTGCAGTATTTGCATTATCAGTTTTATTTGCAGCATTGCTAATATTAGCATTATTTGCAGCATTTGAATTATTGGTACAATTTAAGTATACTCAGATATTATATTATTTGCAGTATTCATATCATCGATGGCATCTTTACTAATTATATGATGCGTTGTATTCCAGTATTTGAAATATTGGCAGATTTTGCAGTATTGAGAGTATTATTGGTATTTGTAGTATTTTCGGTTATTGTAATATTTGCGGTAATTCTACTATTTGTTGTATTTGGAGCATTACAATTATTTGCAATAGATGTTATATTTGTGATATTCCGGTATTTGCAGTATTTGTACTGTTTCCAGTATTTGAAGTGTTTTTACTATTGGTTATATTTATAGTATTTGCCGTATTTGTAACAGTTTCACATTTCTACTATTTATATTATGTGCATTATTTGCAGCATTTGCAATAATTTTAGAACATGCGGTATTGAAACGTTGGAAAATTCATAAATTTTGCATTATTTGCGGTATTTCTGATATTTGCAGTATTTGCACCATTATTAGTATATGTTAAATATGTAATATTTGTGGTATTGCAATATTTGTAGTATTTGTAGTATTTGCAGTACATGCAGTGTTTGTTGTGTTAGTATTATTTGTAGTATTTCCAGTATTTGTATTATCAGTATTATTTGCAGCATTTCTACTATTTGCATTATTTGCAGTATTTGAATTGTTGGTACAATTTCACTATTTTCGGAAATTATAATGTCTGCAGTATTTGTAGTTTTTGTAGTATTTTCAGTATTTGCAGTGTTTTTAGTATTGGTTATTTTTGTGGTATTTGCAGTATTTGTATTATCAGTTTCATTTGCAGCAATTCTGCTACTTGCATTATTTCCAGTATATGAATTATTCGTACAATTTTAGTATTTTTAGAAAGTTTAGAATTTGCAGCATTTTTAGTATTTGTTGCATTTGTAGTTTTTGCAGTACTTGTAGCAGTTTCACATTTGTACTATTTATATTATGTGTATTATTTGCAGTATTTGCAATATTGGTAGCATTTGCGGCATTCGGAATGTTAGAAATATTTATAGTTTTTGTAGTATGTGCAGTGTTTCCGATATTTGCAGTCTTTGCACTATTATTATTATTTGTAGGATATTTAATATTTTCGGCATCGTACTATTTGTGATATTAGTATTATTTTTACTAATTGCCGTATTTGTATTTTAAGTATTATATGCAGCACTTCTACTATTTGCATTATTGCAGTGTTTAAATTATTGGTACAATTTTATCAATTGTAGCATTTGCAGCATTTGTGACATTTGTAGTATTTATATTATGTGTGGTGTTTGCAGTATATGCAATATTGGTAGAATTTGCAGTATTGATAGTATTATTGGTATTTGTAGTACTTGTAGAAGTTGTAGTATTTGCAGTAATTCTACAATTTGTAGTATTTGGAGTATTAGAATTATTTGCAATATATGTAGTATTTGCGGTATTTCTGATATTTGCAGTATTTGCACCATTATTAGTATATGTTAAATATGTAATATTTGTGGTATTGCAATATTTGTAGTATTTGTAGTATTTGCAGTACATGCAGTGTTTGTTGTGTTAGTATTATTTGTAGTATTTCCAGTATTTGTATTATCAGTATTATTTGCAGCATTTCTACTATTTGCATTATTTGCAGTATTTGAATTGTTGGTACAATTTCACTATTTTCGGAAATTATAATGTCTGCAGTATTTGTAGTTTTTGTAGTATTTTCAGTATTTGCAGTGTTTTTAGTATTGGTTATTTTTGTGGTATTTGCAGTATTTGTATTATCAGTTTCATTTGCAGCAATTCTGCTACTTGCATTATTTCCAGTATATGAATTATTCGTACAATTTTAGTATTTTTAGAAAGTTTAGAATTTGCAGCATTTTTAGTATTTGTTGCATTTGTAGTTTTTGCAGTACTTGTAGCAGTTTCACATTTGTACTATTTATATTATGTGTATTATTTGCAGTATTTGCAATATTGGTAGCATTTGCGGCATTCGGAATGTTAGAAATATTTATAGTTTTTGTAGTATGTGCAGTGTTTCCGATATTTGCAGTCTTTGCACTATTATTATTATTTGTAGGATATTTAATATTTTCGGCATCGTACTATTTGTGATATTAGTATTATTTTTACTAATTGCCGTATTTGTATTTTAAGTATTATATGCAGCACTTCTACTATTTGCATTATTGCAGTGTTTAAATTATTGGTACAATTTTATCAATTGTAGCATTTGCAGCATTTGTGACATTTGTAGTATTTATATTATGTGTGGTGTTTGCAGTATATGCAATATTGGTAGAATTTGCAGTATTGATAGTATTATTGGTATTTGTAGTACTTGTAGAAGTTGTAGTATTTGCAGTAATTCTACAATTTGTAGTATTTGGAGTATTAGAATTATTTGCAATATATGTAGTATTTGCGGTATTTCTGATATTTGCAGTATTTGCACCATTATTAGTATATGTTAAATATGTAATATTTGTGGTATTGCAATATTTGTAGTATTTGTAGTATTTGCAGTACATGCAGTGTTTGTTGTGTTAGTATTATTTGTAGTATTTCCAGTATTTGTATTATCAGTATTATTTGCAGCATTTCTACTATTTGCATTATTTGCAGTATTTGAATTGTTGGTACAATTTCACTATTTTCGGAAATTATAATGTCTGCAGTATTTGTAGTTTTTGTAGTATTTTCAGTATTTGCAGTGTTTTTAGTATTGGTTATTTTTGTGGTATTTGCAGTATTTGTATTATCAGTTTCATTTGCAGCAATTCTGCTACTTGCATTATTTCCAGTATATGAATTATTCGTACAATTTTAGTATTTTTAGAAAGTTTAGAATTTGCAGCATTTTTAGTATTTGTTGCATTTGTAGTTTTTGCAGTACTTGTAGCAGTTTCACATTTGTACTATTTATATTATGTGTATTATTTGCAGTATTTGCAATATTGGTAGCATTTGCGGCATTCGGAATGTTAGAAATATTTATAGTTTTTGTAGTATGTGCAGTGTTTCCGATATTTGCAGTCTTTGCACTATTATTATTATTTGTAGGATATTTAATATTTTCGGCATCGTACTATTTGTGATATTAGTATTATTTTTACTAATTGCCGTATTTGTATTTTAAGTATTATATGCAGCACTTCTACTATTTGCATTATTGCAGTGTTTAAATTATTGGTACAATTTTATCAATTGTAGCATTTGCAGCATTTGTGACATTTGTAGTATTTATATTATGTGTGGTGTTTGCAGTATTTGCAATATTGGTAGAATTTGCAGTATTGATAGTATTATTGGTATTTGTAGTACTTGTAGAAGTTGTAGTATTTGCAGTAATTCTACAATTTGTAGTATTTGGAGTATTAGAATTATTTGCAATATATGTAGTATTTGCGGTATTTCTGATATTTGCAGTATTTGCACCATTATTAGTATATGTTAAATATGTAATATTTGTGGTATTGCAATATTTGTAGTATTTGTAGTATTTGCAGTACATGCAGTGTTTGTTGTGTTAGTATTATTTGTAGTATTTCCAGTATTTGTATTATCAGTATTATTTGCAGCATTTCTACTATTTGCATTATTTGCAGTATTTGAATTGTTGGTACAATTTCACTATTTTCGGAAATTATAATGTCTGCAGTATTTGTAGTTTTTGTAGTATTTTCAGTATTTGCAGTGTTTTTAGTATTGGTTATTTTTGTGGTATTTGCAGTATTTGTATTATCAGTTTCATTTGCAGCAATTCTGCTACTTGCATTATTTCCAGTATATGAATTATTCGTACAATTTTAGTATTTTTAGAAAGTTTAGAATTTGCAGCATTTTTAGTATTTGTTGCATTTGTAGTTTTTGCAGTACTTGTAGCAGTTTCACATTTGTACTATTTATATTATGTGTATTATTTGCAGTATTTGCAATATTGGTAGCATTTGCGGCATTCGGAATGTTAGAAATATTTATAGTTTTTGTAGTATGTGCAGTGTTTCCGATATTTGCAGTCTTTGCACTATTATTATTATTTGTAGGATATTTAATATTTTCGGCATCGTACTATTTGTGATATTAGTATTATTTTTACTAATTGCCGTATTTGTATTTTAAGTATTATATGCAGCACTTCTACTATTTGCATTATTGCAGTGTTTAAATTATTGGTACAATTTTATCAATTGTAGCATTTGCAGCATTTGTGACATTTGTAGTATTTATATTATGTGTGGTGTTTGCAGTATTTGCAATATTGGTAGAATTTGCAGTATTGATAGTATTATTGGTATTTGTAGTACTTGTAGAAGTTGTAGTATTTGCAGTAATTCTACAATTTGTAGTATTTGGAGTATTAGAATTATTTGCAATATATGTAGTATTTGCGGTATTTCTGATGTTTGCAGTATTTGCACCATTATTAGTATATGTTAAATATGTAATATTTGTGGTATTGCAATATTTGTAGTATTTGTAGTATTTGCAGTACATGCAGTGTTTGTTGTGTTAGTATTATTTGTAGTATTTCCAGTATTTGTATTATCAGTATTATTTGCAGCATTTCTACTATTTGCATTATTTGCAGTATTTGAATTGTTGGTACAATTTCACTATTTTCGGAAATTATAATGTCTGCAGTATTTGTAGTTTTTGTAGTATTTTCAGTATTTGCAGTGTTTTTAGTATTGGTTATTTTTGTGGTATTTGCAGTATTTGTATTATCAGTTTCATTTGCAGCAATTCTGCTACTTGCATTATTTCCAGTATATGAATTATTCGTACAATTTTAGTATTTTTAGAAAGTTTAGAATTTGCAGCATTTTTAGTATTTGTTGCATTTGTAGTTTTTGCAGTACTTGTAGCAGTTTCACATTTGTACTATTTATATTATGTGTATTATTTGCAGTATTTGCAATATTGGTAGCATTTGCGGCATTCGGAATGTTAGAAATATTTATAGTTTTTGTAGTATGTGCAGTGTTTCCGATATTTGCAGTCTTTGCACTATTATTATTATTTGTAGGATATTTAATATTTTCGGCATCGTACTATTTGTGATATTAGTATTATTTTTACTAATTGCCGTATTTGTATTTTAAGTATTATATGCAGCACTTCTACTATTTGCATTATTGCAGTGTTTAAATTATTGGTACAATTTTATCAATTGTAGCATTTGCAGCATTTGTGACATTTGTAGTATTTATATTATGTGTGGTGTTTGCAGTATATGCAATATTGGTAGAATTTGCAGTATTGATAGTATTATTGGTATTTGTAGTACTTGTAGAAGTTGTAGTATTTGCAGTAATTCAACAATTTGTAGTATTTGGAGTATTAGAATTATTTGCAATATATGTAGTATTTGCGGTATTTCTGATATTTGCAGTATTTGCACCATTATTAGTATATGTTAAATATGTAATATTTGTGGTATTGCAATATTTGTAGTATTTGTAGTATTTGCAGTACATGCAGTGTTTGTTGTGTTAGTATTATTTGTAGTATTTCCAGTATTTGTATTATCAGTATTATTTGCAGCATTTCTACTATTTGCATTATTTGCAGTATTTGAATTGTTGGTACAATTTCACTATTTTCGGAAATTATAATGTCTGCAGTATTTGTAGTTTTTGTAGTATTTTCAGTATTTGCAGTGTTTTTAGTATTGGTTATTTTTGTGGTATTTGCAGTATTTGTATTATCAGTTTCATTTGCAGCAATTCTGCTACTTGCATTATTTCCAGTATATGAATTATTCGTACAATTTTAGTA
>CALYCZ020000382.1:0-28975 GCA_944470555.2 Heterobilharzia americana
AATTACTTCCGGTCGACGCTGTCAAAGGCCTTTTCAAGTCGATGAAGTTGAGGTAGAGAGTTGACTGCCATTCTGTACTCTGTTCTATGATGATGCGTAGTGTTGCGATTTGATCCGCACATTGTTTGCCCTTCCCGAAGCCAGCCTGTTCCCGTCGTAATTTTAAATCCAGCGCAAATTTTAGGCTGTCCAGTATGATGCGGCATAATATTTCGCTTGGGTGGGCAGCAGCATGATTCCTCGCCAGTTCTGGGCAAGACATAGGTCTCCCTTCTCTGGACGTTTGACAAGGTAACCCTTCTTCCAATCGCCAGGTACCTTCCCTTCCTTCCAGACCTTCTGCAATAGTGGTCTGAGCATGTTCGCTGTTGTCTTCGCGTTTGTTCTCAGTGCTTCTGGCATGATTCCATCTGGTCCTGCTGCTTTCGTGCATTTCAGCAGCTTTATGGCGTGCAGGACTTTGAATTTCGTCGGAGGGCATGTTTTCACTTGAAGTTCTGTAGCTGCAGATGGCATTTCTGTACGAAGTGCAGGTGGTAGTGGTGGTGGTGGTGGTCGACTCAAGAGCTTTTTGAAGTGGTCAGCCTATCTTTTCCTTTGTTTCTCTTCTTTGGTAACTAGGTTTACTTCACTATCTTTCATTGGTTTCGTTTGCGTTGATCTCTTCCCTACCAGATGGTGACCTGGTTATTTGATATAGCGTTTTCAGGTCTCTTCTATCTGCAGCCTGTTCTGCTTCGCTTGCCAGTGTGTCATGGAAGTGTCTTTTGTCTTCCCGCGCACTCTTCTTCACTTCTTTGTCCAGTGTCTTACACATTGTTCTCAGTCCCTCTTCTCGTTTTACATCCTTGCACTGGTTCAACTTCTGCTTCACCATCTTCCTCTCCCTCCTCCATCAGCTTCCATGTGTCCGTCGAGATTCATTCCTTGTCTTCTTTCTTCTTCCTTCCAAATACAGGCGTCTTTCCACATCTCTTTCAAAGAGTCCCAGTGTTCTTCCATGCTAGTTTCCTCAGGAATGTTGCTCAATGTCTCCCATTTTGTCCTGATGGCTGACGTGAAGATGTCCTTTGTAGTTTCGTCCTTCAGCCCAGTTTCTGGGTGTTGAACTTGAACTGTGGTCTATCATCACCAGCTTCTTTGAAGGCTTTCAACTTGATTTTGAAGTTTCCTTGAACTAGATGGTGAGTGGTGTGAACGTACATCTGCTCCCCTTCTTGATCTGATCTTATGTCCAGTAGGCTGCGTCTCCACTTTCTTCAGATTGAGATGAAGTCGACCTGGCTTTTAGTGTAGCGCGTCCATTCGGTGAAGTCCATGTCGCTCGCTTTGTGAATATCCTTTTGCTTGAACACAGTGCCTGCAACCACCAAATCGTTGAATGCACAGAATTCTGCAAACAGCTCTCCGTTCTCATTCATTTCACTGAGTGCTTTTCGATCCATAATGAGTTCGCTTCCCGGGTTGTCTGCTCCGAGTTTGACATTCATGTCACCCATTAGAATTTTGATGTTGCCAACTGGAGTCTTGCCCAGTGCTGATTGCAGCTGTCGGTAGAATTCCTCCTTCTTCTCTTGATCTGCATTATTTGTAGTTGCACTGCGTAGCATTGAATGATTGTGACTTTCCTTCCTTTTGAGTTGAATCTTGTTGTCATGATCCTGGAGGAGATTGGTTCCCACTGCATGAGAGCCTTCGATGTTCTTGGGGACATCATGATAGCCACTCCAAAACTCAGCGTGCTCATGGTTGTCGTCTGGGTGACCGGAGTAGATTATTGATTCTCCAGTTGATAGTTTGGAGAGTCCACTTCCATTCCATCTGCTTTCACAAATTCCTAACACTTCAACGCGACACCTTCTTATCTCTTTTGCAATCTGGGCAGCCTTGATAGTTTCAAACATAGTGCGGACATTCTATGTCCCCATGGTTACTTTTGTTTTCATTGGTCGACTGGCTTCCCGAAGGCTTACGCCGACCGGCGTGATTTCGCTCCCCCGATTCCAGCGAGGAATAAGTTTGTTTTTATTTTTTATAGTTTCTTTGTGCTTAGTTTTTTTGGCGATTGGATTTGTTTTACGGGATAGGGTTGCTAGCCCTATGCCCAACTTTCCCCCTTTGCCCGGGCTTTATATATATATATATATATATATATATATATATATATATATCCCATGCAGCCAGTATGAGAACGATAAAGTGGTACTAACGCGTCATGAATTCACACTGCAGTGGGACGAAACTCCTTTTGATTGAAGCGAAACAAACATTTGGTCAGCAGTTGGGTCTCGTAGCTCAGTTGTTAGAACACCGAACTAGAAACCCAGTAGTTGCTAACTCCAAGCTTTCCGCGGCCCAAATACTCATTTCACCTGCAATCATCACACAGCATATATATGTGCGTATGTTCTCTCCTTGTTTAGTATTTTATACATCTTAGCGCATAATGTTTAAAATAGTTTTCAAGATAAAGCATAATCAAGGGTAGCATGGAAACAACGATATTGAGGCATGGTAGTGTTTTCGAGGGTAACCTCGCTGCTGATATCTTGAAAACAAGAACTTTAAACACGCTGAAGAAAACTTTCTTCGCGTTACTGTTGAGGATAGTATTCTCCAGTCGTCTAATTCTTCCTGGCAACCCGAAGGATAAGCTGCCGCATCTTACTACTTCCATGCCACGTTTTTCAATTAGTCTGATCCCATAAAACCAAATATGTAGGTCGTTTAGTGGGTATTCTTTTCAAACGAGTTTATGAACAGTACCCCACTTGGATGCAAAGAGGTGTGAGTGGATCCATCAGAAGTGCAATAATTGAACACCTTGTCAACACTGGCTACAGCGCCACAACTGATTCAGCGTTCAAACTCTTCTATGGGGTAAAAAGAAACTTGCCTTTAGTGTTACACTTCTGTCTTCTCTGTACTGCCATATATATGAAGAATCTGGAATTATGTGTACAAAAGAAATATGTTCAATCTTTGTTGCTACCTTGGACTTAGTAAATTCTCAACAATACATCGACCCCTATCTCTTTCTTATTAGTCACCATTCTGTTGTATTTTATGATATATTTTAACCTCTCAGTATCGTCTTCATTCTGTTTCCATTCTACTCTTGATCATACTTTATCTTGAGAGCTATTTTTGCAAATTATGCAACTTCAAATTCTGCCCGGTTAATTATCCTGTTTTCTATACTCTTTTGTGACTAATTATCATCTTGCATCATACCTGTTAATTTTTGATTTTCATTTAACTTGGTCTTTGTTACTAGGTTCCAGTAAATAATTCTTGTAACTCTCCAAAAACAGTTAAATAAAAAATTGTATAAATTGCTACTGTACAGCTATGGAGAGTGAAATCGCCGAGAAGGATATCTTCGCTGAACTCCTCGTTTTCTTTAATGTCTTGATGGATACTTTCATTAACTTTAAGAATATATTGACTATAACTATGAACAATAAATTGTGTCCGAAACGTAATCCAGCAAATAATACTGTCCTACTTTGTGATACATCTAATAAATCAACCATAATGGAATACGATGAAGAGTTGTACAATAAAATACAGCTATGTACCATATCTTTTCCGGAAATGCCGTGGACGAAAATTTCCCTTTTACATCACTTGTATATTTAAAACATTGATGGAGTTACTAAAAGTTCGATTTCATTTCCAATTTCCGCTCATTTTTTTTAAAGTTTCAATGTAGTTACATGTGAAATGTTAATAGACAGGATACGACTACCGGTATCCGGCATGTTATCCGTAAACTTGATATGGTGTGATTGATATTAGTGGTCATTATTTTGTTCAAATAAATATTAAGAATATTACAATAAATGAAGTTAAAATTACCCTAAAAACTACTCGTTCTATACAATATTTGAACGAAATAATGAACTAAATTTTGAGGGGTTGTGGAGATTTGGAAATATTTCAAGTTGTTATTCATCGAAGACTGACATCAGTTGGAGGAACAAAGGAAACCTGGGAGCACTGGACAGCTGTTTCGTCCGACTAGTATGGGACTCCTCAGCAGTGCGCACCCACGACCCCACCAGCAGGGATCGAACCCGCGACCTTCAGGTTCCGCGACCAGCGCGTTACCATTGAGTCACTGGGTCAGAATCCAATGCTCCATATTTCCAACTTCTATTAGCTCACGATATAGCGCAAACCGCCACCCAATGTCATCGTTGAGTATTTGTCCTCACGGCCATCAGGCTTTGACTCCACCGGTCACGACTTGTCATTGGAACTTCGGGAATACTTCTCGAAGCTAGTCACCAACGAGCACTAGTTCAATTAAATTTTGAGGGGGTTGTGGAGATTTGGAAATATTTCAAGTTGTTATTCATCGAAGACTGACATCCATCAGGTCGCGGGTTCGATCCCTGCTGGTGGGGTCGTGGGTGCGCACTGCTGAGGAGTCCCATACTAGGACGAAACAGCTGTCCAGTGCTCCCAGGTTTCCTTTGTTCCTCCATCTGATGTCAGTCTAAGATGAATAACAACTTGAAATATTTCCAAATCTCCACAACCCCCTCAAAATTTAATTGAACTAGTGCTCGTTGGTGACTAGCTTCGAGAAGTATTCCCGAAGTTCCAATGACAAGTCGTGACCGGTGGAGTCAAAGCCTGATGGCCGTGAGGACAAATACTCAACGATGACATTGGGTGGCGGTTTGCGCTATATCGTGAGCTAATAGAAGTTGGAAATATGGAGCATTGGATTCTGACCCAGTGACTCAATGGTAACGCGCTGGTCGCGGAACCTGAAGGTCGCGGGTTCGATCCCTGCTGGTGGGGTCGTGGGTGCGCACTGCTGAGGAGTCCCATACTAGTCGGACGAAACAGCTGTCCAGTGCTCCCAGGTTTCCTTTGTTCCTCCAACTGATGTCAGTCTTCGATGAATAACAACTTGAAATATTTCCAAATCTCCACAACCCCCTCAAAATTTAGTTCATTATTTCGTTCAAATATTGTATAGAACGAGTAGTTTTTAGGGTAATTTTAACTTCATTTATTGTAATATTCTTAATATTTATTTGAACAAAATAATGACCACTAATATCAATCACACCATATCAAGTTTACGGATAACATGCCGGATACCGGTAGTCGTATCCTGTCTATTAACATTTCACATGTAACTACATTGAAACTTTAAAAAAAATGAGCGGAAATTGGAAATGAAATCGAACTTTTAGTAACTCCATCAATGTTTTAAATATACAAGTGATGTAAAAGGGAAATTTTCGTCCACGGCATTTCCGGAAAAGATATGGTACATAGCTGTATTTTATTGTACAACTCTTCATCGTATTCCATTATGGTTGATTTATTAGATGTATCACAAAGTAGGACAGTATTATTTGCTGGATTACGTTTCGGACACAATTTATTGTTCATAGTTATAGTCAATATATTCTTAAAGTTAATGAAAGTATCCATCAAGACATTAAAGAAAACGAGGAGTTCAGCGAAGATATCCTTCTCGGCGATTTCACTCTCCATAGCTGTACAGTAGCAATTTATACAATTTTTTATTTAACTGTTTTTGGAGAGTTACAAGAATTATTTACTGGAACCTAGTAACAAAGACCAAGTTAAATGAAAATCAAAAATTAACAGGTATGATGCAAGATGATAATTAGTCACAAAAGAGTATAGAAAACAGGATAATTAACCGGGCAGAATTTGAAGTTGCATAATTTGCAAAAATAGCTCTCAAGATAAAGTATGATCAAGAGTAGAATGGAAACAGAATGAAGACGATACTGAGAGGTTAAAATATATCATAAAATACAACAGAATGGTGACTAATAAGAAAGAGATAGGGGTCGATGTATTGTTGAGAATTTACTAAGTCCAAGGTAGCAACAAAGATTGAACATATTTCTTTTGTACACATAATTCCAGATTCTTCATATATATGGCAGTACAGAGAAGACAGAAGTGTAACACTAAAGGCAAGTTTCTTTTTACCCCATAGAAGAGTTTGAACGCTGAATCAGTTGTGGCGCTGTAGCCAGTGTTGACAAGGTGTTCAATTATTGCACTTCTGATGGATCCACTCACACCTCTTTGCATCCAAGTGGGGTACTGTTCATAAACTCGTTTGAAAAGAATACCCACTAAACGACCTACATATTTGGTTTTATGGGATCAGACTAATTGAAAAACGTGGCATGGAAGTAGTAAGATGCGGCAGCTTATCCTTCGGGTTGCCAGGAAGAATTAGACGACTGGAGAATACTATCCTCAACAGTAACGCGAAGAAAGTTTTCTTCAGCGTGTTTAAAGTTCTTGTTTTCAAGATATCAGCAGCGAGGTTACCCTCGAAAACACTACCATGCCTCAATATCGTTGTTTCCATGCTACCCTTGATTATGCTTTATCTTGAAAACTATTTTAAACATTATGCGCTAAGATGTATAAAATACTAAACAAGGAGAGAACATACGCACATATATATGCTGTGTGATGATTGCAGGTGAAATGAGTATTTGGGCCGCGGAAAGCTTGGAGTTAGCAACTACTGGGTTTCTAGTTCGGTGTTCTAACAACTGAGCTACGAGACCCAACTGCTGACCAAATGTTTGTTTCGCTTCAATCAAAAGGAGTTTCGTCCCACTGCAGTGTGAATTCATGACGCGTTAGTACCACTTTATCGTTCTCATACTGGCTGCATGGGATATATATATATATATATATATATATATATATATATATATAAAGCCCGGGCAAAGGGGGAAAGTTGGGCATAGGGCTAGCAACCCTATCCCGTAAAACAAATCCAATCGCCAAAAAAACTAAGCACAAAGAAACTATAAAAAATAAAAACAAACTTATTCCTCGCTGGAATCGGGGGAGCGAAATCACGCCGGTCGGCGTAAGCCTTCGGGAAGCCAGTCGACCAATGAAAACAAAAGTAACCATGGGGACATAGAATGTCCGCACTATGTTTGAAACTATCAAGGCTGCCCAGATTGCAAAAGAGATAAGAAGGTGTCGCGTTGAAGTGTTAGGAATTTGTGAAAGCAGATGGAATGGAAGTGGACTCTCCAAACTATCAACTGGAGAATCAATAATCTACTCCGGTCACCCAGACGACAACCATGAGCACGCTGAGTTTTGGAGTGGCTATCATGATGTCCCCAAGAACATCGAAGGCTCTCATGCAGTGGGAACCAATCTCCTCCAGGATCATGACAACAAGATTCAACTCAAAAGGAAGGAAAGTCACAATCATTCAATGCTACGCAGTGCAACTACAAATAATGCAGATCAAGAGAAGAAGGAGGAATTCTACCGACAGCTGCAATCAGCACTGGGCAAGACTCCAGTTGGCAACATCAAAATTCTAATGGGTGACATGAATGTCAAACTCGGAGCAGACAACCCGGGAAGCGAACTCATTATGGATCGAAAAGCACTCAGTGAAATGAATGAGAACGGAGAGCTGTTTGCAGAATTCTGTGCATTCAACGATTTGGTGGTTGCAGGCACTGTGTTCAAGCAAAAGGATATTCACAAAGCGAGCGACATGGACTTCACCGAATGGACGCGCTACACTAAAAGCCAGGTCGACTTCATCTCAATCTGAAGAAAGTGGAGACGCAGCCTACTGGACATAAGATCAGATCAAGAAGGGGAGCAGATGTACGTTCACACCACTCACCATCTAGTTCAAGGAAACTTCAAAATCAAGTTGAAAGCCTTCAAAGAAGCTGGTGATGATAGACCACAGTTCAAGTTCAACACCCAGAAACTGGGCTGAAGGACGAAACTACAAAGGACATCTTCACGTCAGCCATCAGGACAAAATGGGAGACATTGAGCAACATTCCTGAGGAAACTAGCATGGAAGAACACTGGGACTCTTTGAAAGAGATGTGGAAAGACGCCTGTATTTGGAAGGAAGAAGAAAGAAGACAAGGAATGAATCTCGACGGACACATGGAAGCTGATGGAGGAGGGAGAGGAAGATGGTGAAGCAGAAGTTGAACCAGTGCAAGGATGTAAAACGAGAAGAGGGACTGAGAACAATGTGTAAGACACTGGACAAAGAAGTGAAGAAGAGTGCGCGGGAAGACAAAAGACACTTCCATGACACACTGGCAAGCGAAGCAGAACAGGCTGCAGATAGAAGAGACCTGAAAACGCTATATCAAATAACCAGGTCACCATCTGGTAGGGAAGAGATCAACGCAAACGAAACCAATGAAAGATAGTGAAGTAAACCTAGTTACCAAAGAAGAGAAACAAAGGAAAAGATAGGCTGACCACTTCAAAAAGCTCTTGAGTCGACCACCACCACCACCACTACCACCTGCACTTCGTACAGAAATGCCATCTGCAGCTACAGAACTTCAAGTGAAAACATGCCCTCCGACGAAATTCAAAGTCCTGCACGCCATAAAGCTGCTGAAATGCACGAAAGCAGCAGGACCAGATGGAATCATGCCAGAAGCACTGAGAACAAACGCGAAGACAACAGCGAACATGCTCAGACCACTATTGCAGAAGGTCTGGAAGGAAGGGAAGGTACCTGGCGATTGGAAGAAGGGTTACCTTGTCAAACGTCCAGAGAAGGGAGACCTATGTCTTGCCCAGAACTGGCGAGGAATCATGCTGCTGCCCACCCAAGCGAAATATTATGCCGCATCATACTGGACAGCCTAAAATTTGCGCTGGATTTAAAATTACGACGGGAACAGGCTGGCTTCGGGAAGGGCAAACAATGTGCGGATCAAATCGCAACACTACGCATCATCATAGAACAGAGTACAGAATGGCAGTCAACTCTCTACCTCAACTTCATCGACTTTGAAAAGGCCTTTGACAGCGTCGACCGGGAAGTAATTTGGCAGCTGCTGCTTCAACACTATGGAGTACCACTAGTCTTTATCAACCTCATTCAACAGCTATATGACGACGCCATATGCCGAGTGATCCACAATAGAAAGCTCAGTGATACCTTTGAAGTGAAGACAGGAAAGAGTAAGACAAGGCTGCCTACTATCACCCATGATATTCCTGATTGTGGTGGACTGGACTGGACTGGATCATGCAGCGAACCATGAGGAGCGAAAAGATGGGCATACGCTGTTTGACCGATGAAAAGACTCTAGAAGATTTGGATTTCGCCTATAATGTTTTATGTCTAATGCATTGAGGCACAAACTCGAAAATCTACGGGCGAAAAGTAACAAGTTGACAGAAGAGGCAGAGCAGCGAAGACGGGACTTCAAGGTAACGTGGAGAAGATGAAGAATATGATGATGCCTAACCAACAACAGCATGAAAAACAAAATCCAATCACCATCAACGGTGGAAACTTAAAAGAAGTAGCCTCTTTCACCTGCACCTATCTAGGCAGCATCGTTTCAACTACAGGCGGCACAGACGAGAATGTCAAAGCCAGGGTCGGAAAGACAGAAAGACACTCCTTCATTAACCTGAAACCAGTGTGGAGATCTACTGCACTCAGCACAAAGAACAAGATCCGGATTTTCAACACCAACACGAAGTCAGTGCTGCCATATGGTTCAGAAACTTGGAGCATCACGAAAGGCATTTCCAACAAACTATAGACATACATCAACAACTGCCGCCTTCGCTCACTCGATACTGAAGCTCAGATGGCCAGAGGGAATTAGCAACAAGGAACTCTGGCTGGCAACGAATCAACAAAGCAAGGACCTGTCGCTCAACAAATATGCAGAAGAAAGTGGAGATGGATTGGATTGGATTGGGCATACACTGAGAAGACCATTCGGGGACATCATGCGCCAGGCACTCAAGTGGAATGCAGATGGGAAACGGCGAGTTGGGCATCCGAGGTGAGGGTGACATGGAGGAGATGGTGTGAGGAAGAAATGAGAGGTTGTGGGCAGTTGTGGAGTTAGATTCCAGTGATTACAGAGAACAGAGTGGAATGGAGGCGTGCTACTGAAGCCTTATGTTCCACTAGGAACTCAAGGGACAAATAATAGTAATATATACATATATAATATGTATAAGTACATATAATTACCCACGCGATGGTAACTAATTTTTTAATGTTTGGTCCTAAGTGTTGACCGAATTCCAGAGATTGTTTTGCGATGCCATCACCAGGATACACGGCCCTGTACCACGGCTTACTTAGATAGCTGTTGGTTGGATGGAGGTAATTGGCAGGAAGCCTTAGGGATCTAGGTTTCTTGGTTGCTGGCATTCGTCAGCAAGGCACATCTACAGCCTTGAGAGAACTGACGACCCTTCTGGTATGCGAATCGATGCGGCCTAAATATATGTGTTGACGTTTCTGATTACAGCGTTAAGTGATGTGGGTTGGAATCCCGGAGGGGTCATCAGTTCCCTCGAGATGGTAAAACACCTCACTGACAAGTACCAACAAGTGCAAAACCAAGGTTCAGGGTTCCTTGTCGAATGCGTCTATTCATCTACAAACCGTTAAAAGTCAAACACTGGTAAACAGGTAACTAGTACTGTTTTTTCAGCCTACTGACCGCCGAACGGATATTATCTTGTAATGAGGATGATGTTCGTTGAGAATGCAGAAAAGAACGAACCCTAAGATAAGTAATAATCTAAGTTTTAGGATAGGTTGCCTGTGATCAAATCACTTTTATATCAGTTTTGCATCACACTGTTTTAATGAGTGACTTTGAAGGCCACCTTAGCAATAACTAAAATAACCAATAAGATTTCTGTATTTGATGAAAATCTGCCTTTCCAGCTAAAATGGATATACCTAATTGGTAATTTTGATCTTTACTAGTGTGGCCTTTAAAGTCTCCCGATCCAAACTATAAGCAACTTCAAATTCGGGCGACCTTTAAAGGCCACCCTTGCAACGATCGAAATAGCCAATTAGGTTTCTCCATTTGGGCTAGAGAGGCAGAAGCAACAAAATATAGAAGTCTAATTGGTTATTACAGTTGTGGTTAGGGTGGTCTTTAAAGTCACTCTTTGAATCAAAAAATATCATAGTTAAGCATTATATCTCTCTGGTCTCATATTTTTGTCTTTAATTTACAGTGACATTCTACATGAAAATGACTCTTTCAATCGAAACTGTTCCACTCACTATCTCAGATAAGTTGTTTTTAAAGGGTTAAAATAATACGGATATGAATACTCAGTTATCAGAAAGATTATTTTTATTCTCTGCAAGGAAAGCTTTGGAAGGCCCACATTTGCATGAAATATTGTTTATTAATCTAATCATTTTTAAATCGCTACTTTTAGGCCATTTTTAAAGCGTAGTCAACAGATTAGATCTCCTCGCCATTTTCAAGGTAATTCGGTGATTGGTTAGTGCTTGAGTTTAGTATGTCAATACTTTAAATTCTGGACAAGGTCATACATACTTCATGTACATTCCTATTGACTTTTCTTATCGGAGGAATAAACTCTGCCACCAAGTTCAGTCTTCTCTATTTCGCCCTGGAAACATAACAGAAATGGTACTATCCTTTGCTGTGAATTCACTTTTCACTTCATTCGATTTAATTCTGGACAGGGAGACAACAGATAGTCTTCTGAAAAACAACAAAAATCTTTCAAGCTGTATGGAACTGACTGTTCCAAACCTAATAAGGTTGACAGCTTTTTGCCTTACAATCTGCTTGCAGTTCAATAGGAAGGCTTAAAAACATACAAAACGGACACCTGTGGGATCAATTGCTGAAGCGGTAACGCAGCGGTCGGAATGAATATTCATGGCCCTTATTCAACCAAAAATTTGTATTCGATACGTTGACGGCACCTTCGGAATTCTCAAGAAGGATGAAATTGAAAACATGTTCAAAGTAATCAACAAAAATTTGAAGGAATTCACTCCACAAAGAAAGAGGAAGCTAGTAACAAAACATCGTCATCAAATGTCTTAATCAGAACAACATACGACGGAAATTTACAATCTCAAGGTTACAGGAAAGCCGCACACACCGATCAAATCACGAAATACAACACCAATCATTCTTCACTCTAAAAGAAATGTATACAAACAATATTCCCAAAAGAAAAAAAATACATTGTACCCCTCAAGCACTACAGAAAACCGAAGAATCATGCCTGTACAAAGTGCCCATAGCCAATGATTATCCACTCAACTTCATCAAAAGTGTCTATCAGTAGGACAGAAGACAGTGGCAATTACCTTAAATCAATAAGCGCGTTACACTACTCTATATCAACGATGTCTCAGAAACTGTCAGCCGCTTGTCTCATCGTTTCGGGAATGAAATAGCACACAGACCAACTAAATCACCATGTAGCTTACTGTTCAAGCCAAAGTATCTGTTGCCGAGGGATGTGAAGAAAAATATAATCCACAGAATCAACTAAGGAGATTGTTTACAACACTACGTTGGTAAGTTTAGCCGTCATATTGCTCAAAGGATTGATGAACAACGACTAGAAGTAAAGCGACATGATGTAGCCTCCTTAATTTTAATGTGCGCAAACAATCATTAACTCAGATTCGACTGGGAGAATGTGTAACTCCTTAAAATAGTAAGTTTCAGAGCTGCTTGAGGATGTCTAGAAGCACAGCATTCCAACGAAAAGTTGACCAACAAACATGTGGATATTGACCCAATTTACAATTTACTTACGAAGCAAACAGTCATTCACCACCCAAACAAATCCATAATCAAGCATGTTGTGATATAGTAACAAATAGTTCAATCCACTTTAGCAAAGATTCTCTGCTAGCGTTTACTGAATGAAAGGTAAAGTCAAGGGAGTATGTGTGTGACAAAAATCTGTCTCTCTAAACTTAAAAATTGGACAACACTCAAAGCTAGTGAAAATACCACCTGGAGATTTGTGTGAAATTTAAATATGCGTCACGCTTTCATGAAGTTAATGATGAGGATATCACCAAGCTTGATTATGAAGCGGTCACAACAAAATAACAACTCAGGAAACACCAAACCACCACTACTCTCCAAAATTATGCTGAATTCTTAAGACAGATATACTATTTGAAGGAATCTAATTCATGTGGCCAACTAATTTCGGTGACTTTTCTATATCACCTTAATTTGTGCTAATTAGAAATGTTACAGAAGGTACACTTGTGATAGGGCTGGTCCCCTTTTAAATGAATAGGTTCACTGTAGTACGTAGTCTACACTTTGATAAAACCTATCTTGTAGTGATACACAGCACGGCTAGATTGTCTTCTAATTTTTGATGTGACGATCATGAAGGTAGATTGCAACGAGTACTTACACGAAGACTTAGCGTATTACTCCAGACTGCTGAAATAAATTTAAAAATACGAATCAAAATCTGCAGTCGACCATTTAGATTAGTTGATGTATTCCGTTCTCTGATTGAAAAAACTTAATTATTTAATTCAATGGTTATCCAACTGATGTCATTCTGCGACGAATACCACGCTCTGAAATTAATCAAATCCTTATAAACTTCAGAAACGAAAATTTGAAAAGTAATGTGAACTTAGGGTATCATAAGCTTTAGTACATAGAAGATAATTATTTTATGCGCTAATATAAGTTATTTTAACTCTTTTAATTGCAAAATAAATGAATGATATTTAGCGAAATGAACTTTGAAATGGTGGAGAATATTTGTAGTTAAAGTGAATAGTCTTCTTTGCATTGTGTTCTCTGAGCTGGGTTGTTTAGTCATGAAGCTTTCATTGTCGTTCCATACAACATCATTAGCACTACCTTCAATATGAAGTAAAATGTCAACATCTCTCCCTAAGTTATCCAGTAGTTTGTCCTGACGAAATCGTTTGTAATTGGTTGTTTCCTTTTGATTGTTGTGCTATTGACTGCATAGATTTTCTTTTTGGCTGTTCCTCCGTCTGACCTCTGACCTTGTGTCTGCTTTTCATTTTCCTTATTAGTTAGTAGATTGGGTCTATATCTATACACTTGTTGATTGACGACTGACCTTAATATCAAGCTTCTAGGATATCTCTGATATTCTTTGTGTTTCGTCTACCGAAGATTTCTACATTGTCGAAATTGAATTTATGTTCATAGTTATTCACTCGCATTGAAATCATCCACAGAGATAAACAAACGGATCATCCTACCATATGTAAAGAATTTATCAGGGATCACTAAACGATTACTGAGACCACTTGGAACTTATGTGGCTCATAGACCAACACTTTCCCTCCAAAACTGTATGATGCAGACCAAAGGACGCAACAGCCAGAGAAGACAAAACACATTTCATTCGCAAAATCAAAAATAACCATTACAATCAACACTACATTAAACAGTTTGATCATCCCTTCGTTTTCGTTAACATGAGGATCAATGGCTATTAAACGTCACGAAATTTCATCGCTCATTTCAACGCACGTGGATAACTATGAACATAAATTCAATTTCGACAATGTAGAAATCTTCGGTAGACGAAACACAAAGAATATCAGAGATATCCTAGAAGCTTGATATTAAGGTCAGTCGTCAATCAACAAGTGTATAGATATAGACCCAATCTACTAACTAATAAGGAAAATGAAAAGCAGACACAAGGTCAGAGGTCAGACGGAGGAACAGCCAAAAAGAAAATCTATGCAGTCAATAGCACAACAATCAAAAGGAAACAACCAATTACAAACGATTTCGTCAGGACAAACTACTGGATAACTTAGGGAGAGATGTTGACATTTTACTTCATATTGAAGGTAGTGCTAATGATGTTGTATGGAACGACAATGAAAGCTTCATGACTAAACAACCCAGCTCAGAGAACACAATGCAAAGAAGACTATTCACTTTAACTACAAATATTCTCCACCATTTCAAAGTTCATTTCGCTAAATATCATTCATTTATTTTGCAATTAAAAGAGTTAAAATAACTTATATTAGCGCATAAAATAATTATCTTCTATGTACTAAAGCTTATGATACCCTAAGTTCACATTACTTTTCAAATTTTCGTTTCTGAAGTTTATAAGGATTTGATTAATTTCAGAGCGTGGTATTCGTCGCAGAATGACATCAGTTGGATAACCATTGAATTAAATAATTAAGTTTTTTCAATCAGAGAACGGAATACATCAACTAATCTAAATGGTCGACTGCAGATTTTGATTCGTATTTTTAAATTTATTTCAGCAGTCTGGAGTAATACGCTAAGTCTTCGTGTAAGTACTCGTTGCAATCTACCTTCATGATCGTCACATCAAAAATTAGAAGACAATCTAGCCGTGCTGTGTATCACTACAAGATAGGTTTTATCAAAGTGTAGACTACGTACTACAGTGAACCTATTCATTTAAAAGGGGACCAGCCCTATCACAAGTGTACCTTCTGTAACATTTCTAATTAGCACAAATTAAGGTGATATAGAAAAGTCACCGAAATTAGTTGGCCACATGAATTAGATTCCTTCAAATAGTATATCTGTCTTAAGAATTCAGCATAATTTTGGAGAGTAGTGGTGGTTTGGTGTTTCCTGAGTTGTTATTTTGTTGTGACCGCTTCATAATCAAGCTTGGTGATATCCTCATCATTAACTTCATGAAAGCGTGACGCATATTTAAATTTCACACAAATCTCCAGGTGGTATTTTCACTAGCTTTGAGTGTTGTCCAATTTTTAAGTTTAGAGAGACAGATTTTTGTCACACACATACTCCCTTGACTTTACCTTTCATTCAGTAAACGCTAGCAGAGAATCTTTGCTAAAGTGGATTGAACTATTTGTTACTATATCACAACATGCTTGATTATGGATTTGTTTGGGTGGTGAATGACTGTTTGCTTCGTAAGTAAATTGTAAATTGGGTCAATATCCACATGTTTGTTGGTCAACTTTTCGTTGGAATGCTGTGCTTCTAGACATCCTCAAGCAGCTCTGAAACTTACTATTTTAAGGAGTTACACATTCTCCCAGTCGAATCTGAGTTAATGATTGTTTGCGCACATTAAAATTAAGGAGGCTACATCATGTCGCTTTACTTCTAGTCGTTGTTCATCAATCCTTTGAGCAATATGACGGCTAAACTTACCAACGTAGTGTTGTAAACAATCTCCTTAGTTGATTCTGTGGATTATATTTTTCTTCACATCCCTCGGCAACAGATACTTTGGCTTGAACAGTAAGCTACATGGTGATTTAGTTGGTCTGTGTGCTATTTCATTCCCGAAACGATGAGACAAGCGGCTGACAGTTTCTGAGACATCGTTGATATAGAGTAGTGTAACGCGCTTATTGATTTAAGGTAATTGCCACTGTCTTCTGTCCTACTGATAGACACTTTTGATGAAGTTGAGTGGATAATCATTGGCTATGGGCACTTTGTACAGGCATGATTCTTCGGTTTTCTGTAGTGCTTGAGGGGTACAATGTATTTTTTTTCTTTTGGGAATATTGTTTGTATACATTTCTTTTAGAGTGAAGAATGATTGGTGTTGTATTTCGTGATTTGATCGGTGTGTGCGGCTTTCCTGTAACCTTGAGATTGTAAATTTCCGTCGTATGTTGTTCTGATTAAGACATTTGATGACGATGTTTTGTTACTAGCTTCCTCTTTCTTTGTGGAGTGAATTCCTTCAAATTTTTGTTGATTACTTTGAACATGTTTTCAATTTCATCCTTCTTGAGAATTCCGAAGGTGCCGTCAACGTATCGAATACAAATTTTTGGTTGAATAAGGGCCATGAATATTCATTCCGACCGCTGCGTTACCGCTTCAGCAATTGATCCCACAGGTGTCCGTTTTGTATGTTTTTAAGCCTTCCTATTGAACTGCAAGCAGATTGTAAGGCAAAAAGCTGTCAACCTTATTAGGTTTGGAACAGTCAGTTCCATACAGCTTGAAAGATTTTTGTTGTTTTTCAGAAGACTATCTGTTGTCTCCCTGTCCAGAATTAAATCGAATGAAGTGAAAAGTGAATTCACAGCAAAGGATAGTACCATTTCTGTTATGTTTCCAGGGCGAAATAGAGAAGACTGAACTTGGTGGCAGAGTTTATTCCTCCGATAAGAAAAGTCAATAGGAATGTACATGAAGTATGTATGACCTTGTCCAGAATTTAAAGTATTGACATACTAAACTCAAGCACTAACCAATCACCGAATTACCTTGAAAATGGCGAGGAGATCTAATCTGTTGACTACGCTTTAAAAATGGCCTAAAAGTAGCGATTTAAAAATGATTAGATTAATAAACAATATTTCATGCAAATGTGGGCCTTCCAAAGCTTTCCTTGCAGAGAATAAAAATAATCTTTCTGATAACTGAGTATTCATATCCGTATTATTTTAACCCTTTAAAAACAACTTATCTGAGATAGTGAGTGGAACAGTTTCGATTGAAAGAGTCATTTTCATGTAGAATGTCACTGTAAATTAAAGACAAAAATATGAGACCAGAGAGATATAATGCTTAACTATGATATTTTTTGATTCAAAGAGTGACTTTAAAGACCACCCTAACCACAACTGTAATAACCAATTAGACTTCTATATTTTGTTGCTTCTGCCTCTCTAGCCCAAATGGAGAAACCTAATTGGCTATTTCGATCGTTGCAAGGGTGGCCTTTAAAGGTCGCCCGAATTTGAAGTTGCTTATAGTTTGGATCGGGAGACTTTAAAGGCCACACTAGTAAAGATCAAAATTACCAATTAGGTATATCCATTTTAGCTGGAAAGGCAGATTTTCATCAAATACAGAAATCTTATTGGTTATTTTAGTTATTGCTAAGGTGGCCTTCAAAGTCACTCATTAAAACAGTGTGATGCAAAACTGATATAAAAGTGATTTGATCACAGGCAACCTATCCTAAAACTTAGATTATTACTTATCTTAGGGTTCGTTCTTTTCTGCATTCTCAACGAACATCATCCTCATTACAAGATAATATCCGTTCGGCGGTCAGTAGGCTGAAAAAACAGTACTAGTTACCTGTTTACCAGTGTTTGACTTTTAACGGTTTGTAGATGAATAGACGCATTCGACAAGGAACCCTGAACCTTGGTTTTGCACTTGTTGGTACTTGTCAGTGAGGTGTTTTACCATCTCGAGGGAACTGATGACCCCTCCGGGATTCCAACCCACATCACTTAACGCTGTAATCAGAAACGTCAACACATATATTTAGGCCGCATCGATTCGCATACCAGAAGGGTCGTCAGTTCTCTCAAGGCTGTAGATGTGCCTTGCTGACGAATGCCAGCAACCAAGAAACCTAGATCCCTAAGGCTTCCTGCCAATTACCTCCATCCAACCAACAGCTATCTAAGTAAGCCGTGGTACAGGGCCGTGTATCCTGGTGATGGCATCGCAAAACAATCTCTGGAATTCGGTCAACACTTAGGACCAAACATTAAAAAATTAGTTACCATCGCGTGGGTAATTATATGTACTTATACATATTATATATGTATATATTACTATTATTTGTCCCTTGAGTTCCTAGTGGAACATAAGGCTTCAGTAGCACGCCTCCATTCCACTCTGTTCTCTGTAATCACTGGAATCTAACTCCACAACTGCCCACAACCTCTCATTTCTTCCTCACACCATCTCCTCCATGTCACCCTCACCTCGGATGCCCAACTCGCCGTTTCCCATCTGCATTCCACTTGAGTGCCTGGCGCATGATGTCCCCGAATGGTCTTCTCAGTGTATGCCCAATCCAATCCAATCCATCTCCACTTTCTTCTGCATATTTGTTGAGCGACAGGTCCTTGCTTTGTTGATTCGTTGCCAGCCAGAGTTCCTTGTTGCTAATTCCCTCTGGCCATCTGAGCTTCAGTATCGAGTGAGCGAAGGCGGCAGTTGTTGATGTATGTCTATAGTTTGTTGGAAATGCCTTTCGTGATGCTCCAAGTTTCTGAACCATATGGCAGCACTGACTTCGTGTTGGTGTTGAAAATCCGGATCTTGTTCTTTGTGCTGAGTGCAGTAGATCTCCACACTGGTTTCAGGTTAATGAAGGAGTGTCTTTCTGTCTTTCCGACCCTGGCTTTGACATTCTCGTCTGTGCCGCCTGTAGTTGAAACGATGCTGCCTAGATAGGTGCAGGTGAAAGAGGCTACTTCTTTTAAGTTTCCACCGTTGATGGTGATTGGATTTTGTTTTTCATGCTGTTGTTGGTTAGGCATCATCATATTCTTCATCTTCTCCACGTTACCTTGAAGTCCCGTCTTCGCTGCTCTGCCTCTTCTGTCAACTTGTTACTTTTCGCCCGTAGATTTTCGAGTTTGTGCCTCAATGCATTAGACATAAAACATTATAGGCGAAATCCAAATCTTCTAGAGTCTTTTCATCGGTCAAACAGCGTATGCCCATCTTTTCGCTCCTCATGGTTCGCTGCATGATCCAGTCCAGTCCAGTCCACCACAATCAGGAATATCATGGGTGATAGTAGGCAGCCTTGTCTTACTCTTTCCTGTCTTCACTTCAAAGGTATCACTGAGCTTTCTATTGTGGATCACTCGGCATATGGCGTCGTCATATAGCTGTTGAATGAGGTTGATAAAGACTAGTGGTACTCCATAGTGTTGAAGCAGCAGCTGCCAAATTACTTCCCGGTCGACGCTGTCAAAGGCCTTTTCAAAGTCGATGAAGTTGAGGTAGAGAGTTGACTGCCATTCTGTACTCTGTTCTATGATGATGCGTAGTGTTGCGATTTGATCCGCACATTGTTTGCCCTTCCCGAAGCCAGCCTGTTCCCGTCGTAATTTTAAATCCAGCGCAAATTTTAGGCTGTCCAGTATGATGCGGCATAATATTTCGCTTGGGTGGGCAGCAGCATGATTCCTCGCCAGTTCTGGGCAAGACATAGGTCTCCCTTCTCTGGACGTTTGACAAGGTAACCCTTCTTCCAATCGCCAGGTACCTTCCCTTCCTTCCAGACCTTCTGCAATAGTGGTCTGAGCATGTTCGCTGTTGTCTTCGCGTTTGTTCTCAGTGCTTCTGGCATGATTCCATCTGGTCCTGCTGCTTTCGTGCATTTCAGCAGCTTTATGGCGTGCAGGACTTTGAATTTCGTCGGAGGGCATGTTTTCACTTGAAGTTCTGTAGCTGCAGATGGCATTTCTGTACGAAGTGCAGGTGGTAGTGGTGGTGGTGGTGGTCGACTCAAGAGCTTTTTGAAGTGGTCAGCCTATCTTTTCCTTTGTTTCTCTTCTTTGGTAACTAGGTTTACTTCACTATCTTTCATTGGTTTCGTTTGCGTTGATCTCTTCCCTACCAGATGGTGACCTGGTTATTTGATATAGCGTTTTCAGGTCTCTTCTATCTGCAGCCTGTTCTGCTTCGCTTGCCAGTGTGTCATGGAAGTGTCTTTTGTCTTCCCGCGCACTCTTCTTCACTTCTTTGTCCAGTGTCTTACACATTGTTCTCAGTCCCTCTTCTCGTTTTACATCCTTGCACTGGTTCAACTTCTGCTTCACCATCTTCCTCTCCCTCCTCCATCAGCTTCCATGTGTCCGTCGAGATTCATTCCTTGTCTTCTTTCTTCTTCCTTCCAAATACAGGCGTCTTTCCACATCTCTTTCAAAGAGTCCCAGTGTTCTTCCATGCTAGTTTCCTCAGGAATGTTGCTCAATGTCTCCCATTTTGTCCTGATGGCTGACGTGAAGATGTCCTTTGTAGTTTCGTCCTTCAGCCCAGTTTCTGGGTGTTGAACTTGAACTGTGGTCTATCATCACCAGCTTCTTTGAAGGCTTTCAACTTGATTTTGAAGTTTCCTTGAACTAGATGGTGAGTGGTGTGAACGTACATCTGCTCCCCTTCTTGATCTGATCTTATGTCCAGTAGGCTGCGTCTCCACTTTCTTCAGATTGAGATGAAGTCGACCTGGCTTTTAGTGTAGCGCGTCCATTCGGTGAAGTCCATGTCGCTCGCTTTGTGAATATCCTTTTGCTTGAACACAGTGCCTGCAACCACCAAATCGTTGAATGCACAGAATTCTGCAAACAGCTCTCCGTTCTCATTCATTTCACTGAGTGCTTTTCGATCCATAATGAGTTCGCTTCCCGGGTTGTCTGCTCCGAGTTTGACATTCATGTCACCCATTAGAATTTTGATGTTGCCAACTGGAGTCTTGCCCAGTGCTGATTGCAGCTGTCGGTAGAATTCCTCCTTCTTCTCTTGATCTGCATTATTTGTAGTTGCACTGCGTAGCATTGAATGATTGTGACTTTCCTTCCTTTTGAGTTGAATCTTGTTGTCATGATCCTGGAGGAGATTGGTTCCCACTGCATGAGAGCCTTCGATGTTCTTGGGGACATCATGATAGCCACTCCAAAACTCAGCGTGCTCATGGTTGTCGTCTGGGTGACCGGAGTAGATTATTGATTCTCCAGTTGATAGTTTGGAGAGTCCACTTCCATTCCATCTGCTTTCACAAATTCCTAACACTTCAACGCGACACCTTCTTATCTCTTTTGCAATCTGGGCAGCCTTGATAGTTTCAAACATAGTGCGGACATTCTATGTCCCCATGGTTACTTTTGTTTTCATTGGTCGACTGGCTTCCCGAAGGCTTACGCCGACCGGCGTGATTTCGCTCCCCCGATTCCAGCGAGGAATAAGTTTGTTTTTATTTTTTATAGTTTCTTTGTGCTTAGTTTTTTTGGCGATTGGATTTGTTTTACGGGATAGGGTTGCTAGCCCTATGCCCAACTTTCCCCCTTTGCCCGGGCTTTATATATATATATATATATATATATATATATATATATATCCCATGCAGCCAGTATGAGAACGATAAAGTGGTACTAACGCGTCATGAATTCACACTGCAGTGGGACGAAACTCCTTTTGATTGAAGCGAAACAAACATTTGGTCAGCAGTTGGGTCTCGTAGCTCAGTTGTTAGAACACCGAACTAGAAACCCAGTAGTTGCTAACTCCAAGCTTTCCGCGGCCCAAATACTCATTTCACCTGCAATCATCACACAGCATATATATGTGCGTATGTTCTCTCCTTGTTTAGTATTTTATACATCTTAGCGCATAATGTTTAAAATAGTTTTCAAGATAAAGCATAATCAAGGGTAGCATGGAAACAACGATATTGAGGCATGGTAGTGTTTTCGAGGGTAACCTCGCTGCTGATATCTTGAAAACAAGAACTTTAAACACGCTGAAGAAAACTTTCTTCGCGTTACTGTTGAGGATAGTATTCTCCAGTCGTCTAATTCTTCCTGGCAACCCGAAGGATAAGCTGCCGCATCTTACTACTTCCATGCCACGTTTTTCAATTAGTCTGATCCCATAAAACCAAATATGTAGGTCGTTTAGTGGGTATTCTTTTCAAACGAGTTTATGAACAGTACCCCACTTGGATGCAAAGAGGTGTGAGTGGATCCATCAGAAGTGCAATAATTGAACACCTTGTCAACACTGGCTACAGCGCCACAACTGATTCAGCGTTCAAACTCTTCTATGGGGTAAAAAGAAACTTGCCTTTAGTGTTACACTTCTGTCTTCTCTGTACTGCCATATATATGAAGAATCTGGAATTATGTGTACAAAAGAAATATGTTCAATCTTTGTTGCTACCTTGGACTTAGTAAATTCTCAACAATACATCGACCCCTATCTCTTTCTTATTAGTCACCATTCTGTTGTATTTTATGATATATTTTAACCTCTCAGTATCGTCTTCATTCTGTTTCCATTCTACTCTTGATCATACTTTATCTTGAGAGCTATTTTGCAAATTATGCAACTTCAAATTCTGCCCGGTTAATTATCCTGTTTTCTATACTCTTTTGTGACTAATTATCATCTTGCATCATACCTGTTAATTTTTGATTTTCATTTAACTTGGTCTTTGTTACTAGGTTCCAGTAAATAATTCTTGTAACTCTCCAAAAACAGTTAAATAAAAAATTGTATAAATTGCTACTGTACAGCTATGGAGAGTGAAATCGCCGAGAAGGATATCTTCGCTGAACTCCTCGTTTTCTTTAATGTCTTGATGGATACTTTCATTAACTTTAAGAATATATTGACTATAACTATGAACAATAAATTGTGTCCGAAACGTAATCCAGCAAATAATACTGTCCTACTTTGTGATACATCTAATAAATCAACCATAATGGAATACGATGAAGAGTTGTACAATAAAATACAGCTATGTACCATATCTTTTCCGGAAATGCCGTGGACGAAAATTTCCCTTTTACATCACTTGTATATTTAAAACATTGATGGAGTTACTAAAAGTTCGATTTCATTTCCAATTTCCGCTCATTTTTTTTAAAGTTTCAATGTAGTTACATGTGAAATGTTAATAGACAGGATACGACTACCGGTATCCGGCATGTTATCCGTAAACTTGATATGGTGTGATTGATATTAGTGGTCATTATTTTGTTCAAATAAATATTAAGAATATTACAATAAATGAAGTTAAAATTACCCTAAAAACTACTCGTTCTATACAATATTTGAACGAAATAATGAACTAAATTTTGAGGGGGTTGTGGAGATTTGGAAATATTTCAAGTTGTTATTCATCGAAGACTGACATCAGTTGGAGGAACAAAGGAAACCTGGGAGCACTGGACAGCTGTTTCGTCCGACTAGTATGGGACTCCTCAGCAGTGCGCACCCACGACCCCACCAGCAGGGATCGAACCCGCGACCTTCAGGTTCCGCGACCAGCGCGTTACCATTGAGTCACTGGGTCAGAATCCAATGCTCCATATTTCCAACTTCTATTAGCTCACGATATAGCGCAAACCGCCACCCAATGTCATCGTTGAGTATTTGTCCTCACGGCCATCAGGCTTTGACTCCACCGGTCACGACTTGTCATTGGAACTTCGGGAATACTTCTCGAAGCTAGTCACCAACGAGCACTAGTTCAATTAAATTTTGAGGGGGTTGTGGAGATTTGGAAATATTTCAAGTTGTTATTCATCGAAGACTGACATCCATCAGGTCGCGGGTTCGATCCCTGCTGGTGGGGTCGTGGGTGCGCACTGCTGAGGAGTCCCATACTAGGACGAAACAGCTGTCCAGTGCTCCCAGGTTTCCTTTGTTCCTCCATCTGATGTCAGTCTAAGATGAATAACAACTTGAAATAATGAACAATAATGTCAGTCATCCTAAATAAAGCTTACATGGCAATATGCCGGATACCGACAGAAACAGGATGCCTATTCGTTAGTCTTCCTCACTGTGTCAGCAATTGAAAGTAGCATTCATCTTTATCCTTCGAAATATTTTGATTTATTTTGTCAAAGAAAGTACATAGTCAGTATACTTGCATGCACTTTCTTGTGCAATGCAAGAAGTAATTTTGTAGATACTCTCATCACAAAAATGACAAGAAAAACTTGTCTTGACTATAAACTCAAGCAATAAATTGGTACAGTTTCATACCACGTTATTCAGAATAGATAACTCCTAGCATAGAATACAAATGTATCTTTGAGCAATGCAAGAACATAGACGTTTGTAGAATAAAATGAGCTCATTTTATTTCACGGCCTTTCATCAGCTGCAAACAGCAAGTGAAATGAAATATTAGTAGTAATAACGACATAACATACTTTAAATATGATATTGCTTGTATTATTCCGTCATTGTTTGAACCAAAATGATCGGTCTCTATTGGCATATGGGCTCCTGCGCTGATACTTTGACATTACTTGCACTTTCGATTTTGATATTATTGATAGATGGTGGCTAGCATTGGAGTCCAGGATGCGCACTTCGTCCTATTTGAGACTCTTCAGCCGAATGTACCTACATTTCTCCAGATGATGTTCCCACTAGGACTGGAACCTTGGACTGGTGACTTCAAACACCAAGACGTTACCCACTAGGCTATCGAGTCACTATAGCCACTTCTTATGTAGAAATAAATGAGGATTTGAAATCCAAAATTAACAATAAGGTAGTGGGTCGAGGGAATTTAGAATTACTGGTCAAAAACCTTTTTCAAAATCAACAGCAGCTTATATTTGTTGAGATGGAGACTTGTGGAGTTGTGAGAAGAGGGCGAACTACGAAAAGACAGGGATGTAAAAGAAGAGGTCGTTAAAGAGCTAATAGGCTACGTAATTATATAAAATAACATTGGGCTGAATAGTTAACGATCAGTAAGTACTTAATGAAGAGGTGACGCAATCGAACCACTTCACTTATACTCCTACCTGTTTGTTTTCCCCTTCTTCCTCCTACAGCTTTAGAATTTTCTGTCTCAAATATGATTGCCACTGATTTTGACTAAGGTTTGCGATTATTAATCTTGCGTTTCCTTGACTCCCACACGATTGTTAATCCTGGATTATCAAATCTTCACTTATTTTCACATACTTGAAGTATGATGTGTTGATATTACAACTAATGAAGAAAGCGGAAAACAGGTAAGCAGGAAGGAATGTCGATTGTCAACAAGTGGGACAGTCGTCATTAAATATGGAACACCTTGTTCTAAAACCGTCATTTGCAAAATATGCTTCATTTCCTTTTCTGCTTCTTTCTTGATTTGCTCTTCATACGCCTGCCTTGTCTCTTAAGTTTCTCTTGGTGGAATCCTTACTCATTGCTGGTCATTCCCTATGATTTCTGTCACCCTCCGAACATATACTACTTATATCCATTTTTATCAGCAACGCCCACTGCACTCGTCCCCCGTCAAAATTCCGGGCTTGTAACCATGTTGATCGTCTTGGTGCTGTTTTCTCTTGGTGTTGATGCGAAGTTTCGTCTTTTTCCCACTCCTTCCACTTTTGAATTAGGCTGGCGTTTACTCTTTTCTCTTTGTCCCCTTTTTTGATGACATAAACTGGACAGCGTCACTCGATAGTGATGTATGATCCTTCCCACTTCAAGAGTAGTTTTCTTCTATCATACTCACCTCCTGGCGTATATCCTTGTTTTTTACACTTCACCTGATCTCCGACCTGAAACGGCTTCCATTTACTTCCTTCTCTCGGTTCAGATTTTTCAGCATCAGCTTTCTGTTTCCGTTCCACATTTGTGATTGTCCGTTTCCGCTCATTTCTCAATCTAGTCATGTTCCATGGCTGTTGTTGGGGCCAGGTCTTACTGTATATTGGGAGCCGTGGTTTCCTGCCATACATTAACATTAACGACTTCTTGGTTGTTCCTTGTACCGGGGCACGATGGGCTAATAATATTAACGGCAGTTCCGTTTCCCAATTTCCTGGCCGTGAAACCTAACTTCCTGAGCTGAACCACTCGTGAGGTTGCACATGAGCACTCCTGAGGAACTCCGCATCAGCATGAGACAGCTATACAATGCCCTCAGGTTTTCAACGAATCTTTAACTGAAGGATAAATGATCTCCTGATATTTGGCATCCACTGACAGACAAAATGCTTGCAGAATAAAAATCACAATGCCTATAATAGTGGGTCATCAGAGATTATTCTTTATTAAAAAAGTAACTTCTCCATCATGAAACATAATCAGTCATCAATAACTTCCATCTGAGCTGTATGATAGTCGTTCAGTTCAACTAACATACACTGACAAACTATACTACTAAAATAATTTAGTAGCTCCAAAAATATGCTGATTTTCAGATTTCCCTGAGTTGATTAAACTGACTGGAAATATAGATTTCCATTTCTTCACTTTTCAACAAATCAGTCGCCGCATTTATACCAGTCTGCTTTGAATTCAGTGGTGATTGGAACTTGTCAATTAAAGAATGCGAAGTTCCCAATGGATAAGGTAGTTAACACTCTGTGCAAAGTATTGAGCTGTTAGAGATGATCGGAAAGAAGTTGTGAACTCTGGAATTAATAAGCCATTCAGTGCTGGTCATCCTAAGAAAGATTAACCTTTTTTTCAAATATTTGCGAAATTGCGTCGTTCAGTAGCTTCTAAGATGTTACTAATGAAATGTTTAGCTTCGATACGGCTAATGCTTTCCCTGAAGGAGAACAACAAGTGTCACGCTTTTGTTGTGTTTGGTGAGTTATAAAGTTTAAGTAGACTCGAATTGAGTCGAAATGCACTCAGTAACCTTCGCACATTTGTTCGGTTGGCAATGAGACACACCTATTGTGTAAAGGCTGCCAATGGTACTACCACCTGGCTACGCGAACCTTGGTAGGTAGACTTATTGCAAGGATTTTCAGAATATGAACTTCTAGCGCCAAATATGGTCTGCCTTTCACAAAACCAATATCTAACACAATCAAAGCAACTCGACAGCTTGATTTTTGATGAATTAAATGATCTCCATGTAGAGTGTTATGTAATATAGGTTATTTTTTCTTTGGTTTTACTTGATACCATTCTTCTCATTCTTGTCTTGTAGCTATTGGCTTAATGAGACACGCACACATACATCTTTTTTCATTTTTCTTTATATTATGCATCTAGATACCTTTGCAAGTAAAGTTGCTGCTGTCGGTGATCAATATGCAGATTCATCTATTGGCAACGTTACTGGAAGTAATGCTGTTAATGTATTCTTGGGCATTGGCCTAGGTTGGAGTATAGCAGCTATCTATCATGCTATCAAAGGGACACCCTTTCTAGTTCAACCAGGATCATTAGGCTTCTCTGTAACAGTGTTCTGTATATTCGGTTTAGTTGCTATCGCGTTAATATTGTTCAGACGGAAAAAATCAATTGGCGGTGAATTAGGAGGTCCAAAATTAGCTAAATACACTTCAGCCGTGTTTTTATTCTTCTTATGGTTTCTTTATATCCTTTTAGCTGGTTTAGAAAATTACTGTATTATCGAAGGCTTTTAAATATGAGTACAGAACAACACAAAATCTTCAACAATTACTAATAATCATGATAAAAACAGACAAAATGGACAGATGTGAATATAAACTTTCCCCTATGAGCGTATTTGACTGGAAAAGAAGAAACACCTTTAGAACGAATTATTAAATAACTGACTGCCTTGCACTTTAGTCTTTATGCATCCGTCTTACATAACATTTGGTAAAGCAAAGAATCTAATATCCTGATTATTCAACTATTCTATCTATCCATAAAAAGATAAAAATTTTTATTCATCGGTTTGTTATAATCATGTTTGTTGTTGGGTTGGTTGATTATGTAGATGGTTATGATAGTACCGATATCACAATGATGATGGTGGTGGAGATAGTATCAATAAACTTTTTAACTTTTTGAACATTCTCGATTCCCCTGTTTTATATGTTAGCTAACAATAAGAAACGATTGAGCAATCATTCCCCAATCTTTTCCTCCAAAATCTACACACTCACAAGCACCAACTTCATTGTAGAAGTGTCTTTCTTAAATGTTAATAAAAGTCATTTTTCCACTAGATTACTTTGTAGAGAAATTTGTTAATTGCTGTGCTGCATCTATTTATAACTTATTGAACAATGAGCGTATTACGTAGATAGATTTTAATCGGCAATTTTGTGAACTGCTTACCTACAAATAGCATAACCGCCTTACTTTATTCACCTAGATTGTTCTTTATATATATATATATATATATATATATATATATATATATATATATATATATATATATATATATATGTATATATATATATATATATATATATATATATATATATTTGACAAAATATCCCTACTTACCCAAATTATGCAGACAAATGTACATACAACATACTTATATTTTAGTAATAATAATGATAATAACACATGAATATATGAATTCATTATAAAATTATATTCTGTCACCCATAATTGCTCACAAAATTTAGATTTTATAGTTATCTTTTCCTTTTCCACAAACAATTGTATCCTGTCTTTTTTTCTTTTCAAAATAAACCGTAACACGTATGTATACTTTCATTGTCGACATTTTCTCATCTTATGTAAGTATGCACTTTTTACGATGGTGCCGAACACTATTACTATTAATACTATTGTTACCTTTATCCATAGTATTAGGGACTGCATACTCCTTATTCCTCCTTCCATGATACATTTCATCCATCTGAGAGGGATACACTGAATATAGGCAGGCAAACATACAC
>CALYCZ020000383.1:0-30340 GCA_944470555.2 Heterobilharzia americana
TCGTGGCTAGCAGTGGAATCCAGGATGCTCATTTCGTCCTATTCGGGACTCGTCATCTGGATGTACCTGCTTTGCAGTGAGTGATGTTGTTCCCATTGGCAGTCGGACTCGGTAGCGATCGCTTCCAATGCCAGGGCGTTATGCACTACATCACCGAGCCACGATAGCCACTTGTGCGACGAGTATAGATTTAGGTAGGTCCAAGCAACGATGGTATCATATAAAAGCAATTATACTAAAACTATACCCGTCGCACAAGAAGGTCCAGATCTTGTTCTTTATGCTGAGTGCAGTAGATCTCTACACTGGTTTCAGGTCACTGAAGGCCTGTCTTGCTTTTCCCATCCTGGCTTTGACGTCGTCATCTGTGCCTGTATCACCCGTAGTTGAAACGATGCTGCCTTGCCTTTACATTTCTCCCGTTAATGGTGATTGGTTGGGTATCTTCATCACCCCCGTCTTCTCTACATTCACTTGAAATCCCGTCTTTGCTACCCTGCCTCTTCTGTCAACTTGTTGGTTTTTGCCTGTAGATCTTCGAGTTTGTGCGACAAGACATTACACATAAATCATCATCATCATCATCGGCGAAATCCAAATCTCGCCTGGGTCTTTTCATCGGTCCAGTGGTCAAACAGCGTATGCCCATCGCCACCCTCCTCACAGTTTGTTGCATGATCCAGTCCACCACAATCAGGAAGATCATCGGTGATAGTAGACAGCCTTGTTTTACTCCTGTCTTCACTTGAAAGGCATCACTGAGCTTCCCATTGTGAATTACTCGACATGTGGCGTCTTCACATAGTTGTTGAATGAGATTGATAAAGGTTTGTGGCACTAAAACCGTAGTGTTGAAGCAACTGTCTGCCAAATTACTTCTCGGTCGACGCAATCGAAGGCCTTTTCAAAGTCGATGAAGTTGAGGTAGAGAGTTGACTACCATTCTATGCTCTGTTCTATGATAATGTGTAGAGTAGCGTTGCAACTTGGTCCACACATGATTTGTACTTCCTGAAGCCAGCCTGTTCCGGTCGTAGTTTTGAATCCAGCGCATCCTTTAGTCTCTCCAGGATGATGCGGCTTAATATTTACCCCGAAGTTGACATAGACACCAGCATGATTTCGCGCCAGTTCTTGCAAAGACTTAGGTCTCCCTTCTCTGGGAGTTTGACAAGGTAGCCCTTCTTCCCATCAACTGGCGGGTACCTTTCCTTCCAAACCTTCTGCAATAGTGGTGTGAGCATGTCCGCTGCTGTTGTCTCTGCATCAGTTTTCAGTGCTTCTGGTGGAATTCCAGCTGGTCCCGCTGTTTTCCCGCATTTCAGTAGCCTTATGGCGTTCAGGACTTCACGTCTGCTTTTGTCGGAGGGCTAATGTTCACTGGTAATTCTGTGGCTGAGCTGCTGGTGGTGTATCTTAGTGAGCTGCAGGTGGTGGTAGATTCAAGAGTTTTCTCAAGTGTTCAGCGCATCGTTTCCTTTGTTTCTTCTCTTCGGTAACTAGCTTTCCTTCACTATCTCTCTTTGGTTTCTTCTGAGTTGAACTCTTCCCTCTCAGACAGTAACCTGGTTATTTGATATAATGTTGTCAGGTCTCTCCTTCCATCAGCCTGTTCTTCTTCGCTTGCCAATGTGTCGTAGAAGTGTCTTTTGTGTTTCCGTGCACTCTTCTTCACCTCTTTGTCCAGTGTAGTGTTTTATACGTTATACCCGGTTCCACTTTTCGTTGTTCATCCCTGCACTGCACTGGTTCATCTTCCGCTTCACCGTCACCATCTTCCTCTGCCTCCTCTATCAGCTTCTATGGATTCATCGAGATCCATTCCTTGTCTTCTCTTGTCTTACTTCTTCTTCCCTCCTAACATGGTTATGCAGGTTTCGTCCCACATCGCTTTCAAAGAGTTCCAGTGTTCTTCCACGCCCTATACTTCGGGGCTGTTGCCTAATGTCTCCCATTTTGTCCTGATGACTGACTGATGTGAAGACGTCGTTTGTAGTTTCGTCCTTCAGTCCAGCCTCTGTTCTGGGTGTTGAACGTGAACTGTAGTCGTCTATCACCTGCTTCTTCTTTGAAGGCTTTCAACTTGATTTTGAAGGTGGGTTCCTTGCACTAGGTAGTGAAGTGAGAGGTGTGAACCTACATATGCTCCCCTTCTTGATATGATCTTGTGTCCAGTAGGCTGCGTCTCCACTTTCTTCACATTGAGATGAAGTCGATCTGATTTTTAGTGTGTCCTGATGTCTGGTGAAATCGAATCCATGTCGCTGCCTTGTGAATATCTTTGCGTTTGTACACACTGCCTCCGACCACCAAATCATTAAAGGTGCAGAAGTCTGCAAGTAGTTCTTCATTCTTACTCATTTCACTGGGTGCCTCTCGACTCATAATGAGTTCTCTTCCTGTGTTGTCCACTCCTCGCAGTTTGGCGTTCATGTCACCCCACCCATTAGAACTTTGATATCGCCAACAGGGCTGGGCTCTTGTTCATTACTGACTACAGGTGTCTGTAGAAGTCCTCCTTCTTCTCTTGATCCGCATTATTTGTAGGTGCATAGCGTAAAGTAGCATTGTATGATTGTGACTTCCCTTCCTTTTGAGTTGAATCCATCTTGCTGTCATGGTCCTGATCGTGGAGGAGGAGATTGTTTCCCACTGCATGAGAGAGAGAGAGAGAGCCTCAGGTGTTCTTGTGAGGGGGACATCATGATAGCCACTGTGAAACTCATTGTGCCCGTGGTTGTCGTCTGGAAGACAATATCAGAGTAGATTATTGACTCTCCAGTTGACAGTTTGGAGAGTCCACTTGCATTCCACCTGCTTTCGCAAATTCCAAGCACTTCTATGTCATATCTTCTCATCTCTTTTGCAATGTGGACAGCCTTGCTAGCTAGCTCCAAACATTGTTTGGACATTGCATGTTCCCATTCTTACTTTCGCTTTCATTGAGTGAGTGAAGGCAGATCGGCCAATTGGCTTCCCGAAGGCTTTCACCAACCGGTTTCATTTCGTCTCTCCGATCCCAGAGAGGAATAGGTTTGTTTTTATTTTTCATATTTTCTTTGCGCTTTGAGGTTTGTTTAGCGATTGGATTGGTTTTCCGGGTTAGGGTTGCTAGCTGTATGCCCAACCTTCTCTCTTTATCCGGCTTAGAACCGACTACTGACTACTGAACTAGTTAACCAGGCTAGGTTACAGTGTAGGTTACTTACTTACACCTAATGTATAATTTTGATGAAAGTATATGCAATCCTCAGTTAAGTTACCTGTTTTCATAAAATCGAAAAGACTGCCAAATTCTTTTCATCCATGTACCGTGTATCCATGAGCTTTAATTTACCCAGGAGCGCAAAAGCAGACCAACTAGTGGAATGTAGAATATATGCAGCATTGGCTGAATTGTATGCGTCAGCTAGAACACAAACACCTACATTATTGCAGCCTTTTTGATTAAATTGGTCAATAGAAGTAAAAAGGATTTGATTATAGTGAGTGAGATCACATTCATTGTTTTGTTTTTTTGATTCATGTGGAAATAAGCTAACGTATTGCTCCCATACAACTGGATTGGGGTATAAGCATATCCAACCACCAGCTCTTGAAGATTCTTCACTTAATCGACTTAAAATATGAAAATATGTTCTGTTAACATCTTTTGGTATCAAGCTACAAACTGGTACACCACATAAATGATTAATGTCTCTATCTGATTGGTCCTTGCTATGATTTTGCTTTTCATATTAACTTCTAGAATCTGTATATGGAAAGTAAAACCACATTGAAAATACTCATCGTTTAAGCTTAATGTGGTTACTTTTTTTCATTTAATCAAACAAAGCGAATTACATAGATGTAAGTAAAAATTTAAAATAAACAGACATGACGTGACTTGAGAACGCTTTATCACCTCAGCCAGTGTTCGTTCTTCCCTACTGTAAAGAATCAGATAAAGAGTTCAGGTAGAAAAACGATGTAATCTGAAAAAGAGCTATTGATTAAACTGAAATATGATAGGATTTCTAATTTTCGCCCCTGAATAACAGTTCTATAACACCATCAGATGAAGTGTGAAAATTGAAAGCTAATTGGGTAACAGGTTTACTTTATGGTTGCGTTTCACTTAGCCACTTGGAGTAGACACACACCTACGATATTGATGGAACTCCTCTGCTGTCAGTACTGACCCACAATGACCTAGGAGTTCCAGTGAGATGTGAGCAATAACATCGAAACTTGTTGGCTCACTTGCTGAGGGAGGGTATGATTTTTTGGACGAATCAGTGGCATTAGACAATGCAGGTGGGATACCGGTGTTGGGCTTCGTAGCGCCCACAGCTCTGTCAGCCGCTTCTGTCAGCTCTATTAAGGGACACTTGTGAAAGGGTGCTAGGATTCCTTGCACCGACTGTCGTAACCTCTGTAACCACAGTTGCTTGAGAAATGCTTCGTCAATATTGAAGTCTGCAACCAGTTGCTTCATCTGACGAAGCAGTTGCGTGGGCTTACGATCACCAAGATGCACATCTCTGAAAAGTTCTTGCACCTTCTACTGGTCAGTAAGTGCAACGCGTTTCATGAGGGCGGTTTCGAGGCGATCGCACAGGTTCGGTGCTCGGTCGTCTAGCACGACTGAGACATCTTCGATCACATTTTCCGGTAAGCTGACGATAACTAAGTTGGACTTAGTTTATTGCCAGTGGATATGTCGCAAGACAAACTGAGCTTCCACGTGGGAGAACCATGCGGATGGTCTGTGGGCCCAGAAGGTGGGAAGGTGAAGGGTTATGGCCATCTGCGCAGTCGAGTCGTTGTCAGCCATTGGTAAGAGGTTTAACGAAGCGTGGCGTTGATAATAAGAAAATTACAATGTAAAAATAACCAACGAGGAATGCAATAAAGAAGGCAAAACCGTGCCAAAAACAAAAGTAGACCAGATAAATCAACTCAGGATAAGAAAAGAAGTACTGGGCAAAGTGAAAAGTGATACCCGGGCTCATCAATTGTAGGGGGAGTATGTTACTATTCCGTAACGTTAGGCCAACCCTACTTAACTTCATGTGCTCTAGTACCTGCTTAACCAGTACCTTACCTAACGTGTAAGTACTGATAACGAAACACAAACCAAAGGGACTGGTTCGGGAATATATTTGAAGAAGTGATGTATTTAATTAGAATAAACGTAATGGGAGGGGGGGTAGTTTATGCAACTTATCTGGCTAGTATGGCTGAGCTAGGGACTCTGAGCACGTGCGTGCTATCCAGCACTAAGGAAGCGCAAAATGGCGTCCAAGCCTGCTCGGATGCGTATTCGTTAAAACAAAACTTAAAACAGTATAACTGTTTTTCTATGATACCGTCGTTGCTTGGACCGAGTTGATAGGTCTCTATTGGCATATGGGCTCCTGTGCGTGTGCCTCGATATTGCCTGTGAGCCACGATCCATCATTAATAAAACCTAAAACACCCTAAGCATCCGAAGGCGAGCTAGAGGTTTATTTGGTTAGTTCAATCTATTTATTTTAGCTCTAGTTGCATTTTGGTGCCAGGAAGGTGCACTACAATAGCATCATTCCAGCCTCTAGAGAGATGAGTCTGAGATGAGGACATATTGAAAAGATCTGCCTCAGCGCTAATGTTAGCTAGCGGAGTTAACAATCTGGGGTGCAAACCATCAGAACCCGGGGATTTTCCAGGTTTAAGATTTATGAGCAACTGAAAGACTGTTCCCCTTGTTATGTGTACTGTACCCATTGACAGAGGAGTCCTGACACTACTGTTGCACACTTCACCAAAATGCTCTACAGAGGAGAATTCACTGAAGTATTCCGGCAAGCAATCAACTTTGGACGGATTCGATTCAGCCAAACCACCAGACTTTTCGTTTGTCATCAGAGAAAGAACTGTGCGTTTTCTCTTAGTCCTTCTTCCAATGGATGAAAACAGTCTTTTGAGACGGTTTTGGAAATCATTTGCAAGCTGTTCGTCGTAAGACATCGGAAATTATTTAACCAAAGTCTTACATAGATTATGGACTTCACAGCACAGTTTCCAACCTAGTTTCTAAAAACTAGTTCCATAAACGTCTCCTCCACTTTAAAAGTTTTGTATTAACCTTTTCTAACCACGACGGGCCTATACAAAGATTCTTGTGGGGTTGACCATGGGATAAGTGGCGCTGTTGCCCCTTCGAATAGAGTCCTAAACCTATCTAAGGTGTTATTGATTGATTAGTTCTTCTGACAGTTCAATCTCTTCCAACTGCACAATCCCCCACACTTGGGAAGTCTGTGCACCACAGATTAGTTTTAGGGGAACGCTACCGTAATCAAACTCGTACGTTCAAAAACCTCAATTTAACAATTAATGATCGCTGTTTGCTAACGAGGAGAAGTAATGTAGATACAAAGTATACTCACATTGGTGAGTTGAAGTCAAATATAATAACGAAGGCTTGTGTTCTAAATCTTATCTTGTTGCACAAGTTTCGTTTATAAATGTAGTAGACTCTAGTACCGTTAAAAGTAGATTATTTTCGTAGCAACGTTGTGAGGCTAAGACCGTAAGCTGCTTCCAGTTTGTGTGCTGAGCGTTCAGACCCCCAACTATTTCGTATCCGTCGCTTCTGCACCAGTTACGCATATGAGTAAGCACGAGGTGATTTGCAAGGCAAGAGTACATTCAATTTTTCTTTGTTCCTTAGAATAACGTTTAGAATCCTCTGCTCATCGAGTTTGTCACTTTTTTCCCCTAGCCTGAATAGTTTCGAGATGTGTACTGGCAGAGGCGTTTGAGGTAGGATATATTTGATGGCCGACTCGATCAGCTTCAGATCATGAGTATGAAGTATTGGAGGATCTCTTTTCGCTGACTCTTCAACATTCCAAAAGATCACACTGGAGGTTGGTGGGAGGTCCTTGGATCTCATGTTGATGGCCTTCGAAGCCTTCTCAACAGACTTCATAACCTTAGTAGTTTCGGAGAAAGAATTTCTTCTTGGAAAACTCCGATTGGATTAATTGTCCTCCTGCGTAACGTCAAAGATTTAGTCTTTCAACGAGTCAGTAGGCATCATACTTCATGTGCTAATCACCTTCGGTCTTTTATGTCCGCCATGCTTCAGAAAGGGGGTGTAACAGCATTGCTTATTTAACCGGTAATATGCGATATTCATCTACCTTCAGATCCCATGTCGGACTTATTTTCAATAACACTTATTACCTCATCATCTGATACCGCACTGGTCTGACAGTTATCGTCACCACATGTATTTTTGGTTAGTAGTATTCGAAAGCTTCCTGAATTAGAGCTAACAGAAGCTGGTTTATTGCACTGCTTATATATGGTTGGTATCTCACTCCGGTGCAAACTTTGTGAAACCAGCATCCACATGCATCGCATTCCACACGTTCGTCAACTGGGAATTGACAGTTATCGACCGCAAACATGGTTATCGTTAGCCATGGTTTCGATATAATTATTGATGAGAATTTCAGACCCTGGTTACTAGAGGTAGGTATTATTAGTTTAGAACCTTTTTAATGAATGCTTTTGAACAAATTTAAGTCTACCTCTCGTTATTTGTCTAGTTTTAGCTGTCAGGCGAATCCAGAATTTCCATCCCATCTTATTTAGAAGTTGTCACCTGGGACAACATCTTCATCCAAGTGCACTTTTACTTCTACTGAAACTTGAACCCAACAGTCCTCACTTCAAATGACACAGTGTTACCCACCTGAGTACTGATTCATGAATGCTGACTTCTGTACAGTAGATACTGGCTGTAATTCAGGCCTTGTAATTAACAGTTGTTCATATTATTGGTCTGTAATCACTAGCATTTTTGATCGATAAACTTCTGAAATGGAGATGCCTCAATATAGGTCCCTATTGTATTTCATTATCTATTAGACTGCAAATAGTAGTAAAACTAATGATTTATTTTTGCATACCATTTTAAACTTCTCAACTGGACATTCCTGTATCTCCCTGAATGTTAGTTCCTCACTATGCAGATCTAGGCCAAAGTAATCGCCTTATGCAGACAAACAGATGTAAATTTTGAAGGCTGTTTCGTATAGAAAACAAATATGTTTACTATAAGTGTAAAACTTGGGCACTGTGGTAGAATGTAATTCCATATTAGATTTGTTTATTTGGTATAAAGGGCACAGTGATACAGTATTATTTACTTGATTACGTTTCGAGCGTAAATTATTGCTCATAATCATATCAATGTAATCACACCTCTTTCGATATCTGATTTTATAGTCCTGTCACCTGATTTTTCTTTGTTTTTGTAAATAATATTGTATCACTGTGCGCTTTATACCAAATAAACAAATCTAATATGGAACTACATTCTACCACAGTGCCCAAGTTTTTCACTTATATTAATGAAACTTATGGTCTTCCTGTTCGAAGGCTAATCAATAAACTCACACGACTTTCACAAACTGAAGCACGTTTCACAAATCATCGTATTTTCAATATTCGTTGCATGAAAAATCAAATTATCCCTAAATACCTTCGCATACGAATCCCAATATATACTGACAAAATCCAAAGGGCAATAGAACATGTCAGCAAACTATGTCTGAAAGAAGAAATTCACAGGATTATTAAGAAATTAAGTACCATTCGGAATAAAATTGAACAACTTAAATGTAAAATTATGAAGATAGTAAACTGCAGAGACTATGGATTTATAATAGAAACATCAGACAAAGCAAGATTAGCTACTCTCAAGAAATCTAGAAGAAATCAAATCAAAAAGTTCAATAAACTAATGCAAGAAAAATATGCTTCGGAAAACAATGAAATTACAAAGGAAACATCATCGAACATCGATAGAACAAAGTGGGTAGTCAATCTCTCCTCGAAAGCCTTAAGCTCAGCTGAGATGAAAGTACTTGAAAAAGGACTAAACTTCAACATAACAGTAGATCATCTAAAACCAGAAGATGTCATACCTAGCATAGAAGTAGCATTAAGCTCGGTGGATGTGACAACTGCTGAACAGGTTAGAGCGCAGTGTGCATTAGCACTTAAAAAACAAAAGAAGACACAGCGAAACTTAACGAAACTGGAAAATTCAGCTTTAAACAATCTACGAAAGGATAATAGTATAGTAATTGCTAAATCTGACAAAGGTAACTCAACAGTAGTTATGGACAAATCGGATTATCTTAAAAAAATGGATGAACATATCCAAACAGGGCCATATGAAGAGATTAAGAAACCTATAGATACTGTCATGAATAAAATTAAGAAATCTACAACAGATCTGATACGCCGACTGAAGCCATCTCTAGGTAAGTCCGAATGGTTTACTTTAATGCCAAAAACTAATAATCCTAGCAGAATTTACGGTACTATTAAGGTTCATAAAGCAGGTTATCCCATTAGGCCGATAGTTGACTTCCGAACACACCAACATATGAGATATCAAAGTATTTAGCATCAGTATTACGTCCTGTTAGAGACCGTTCCAACTCTAGACTAGTAAATTCTTACGAGTTGAAACAAAAACTTAATGACCTGCACATAGAAGAGGATGAAAAAATGGTTAGTTTTGACGTAACAAGTCTTTATACTAAAATACCAATCAATATGGCACTGGAGGCAGTCAGAAATCAACTAGATACTGACTCACAACTTACTCAAAGAACCAAGGCATCGGTTGGTGAAATCATGTTAGGAGTGCAGTTATGCTTAACCTCGACAGTCTTCAAGTTTCAGGGAAAGATATATAGACAAACAGAAGGAGTAGCAATGGGATCACCAATATCCCCTATAGTAGCAGATATATTTATGGATAGTTGGGAAGATATGGCTTTACGAACATATAATCCGACACCTAAGATATGGTGGCGATATGTAGATGACACATTTACAGTGTTGAAATCGGAACATATCGACAGTTTCTTGACACACATAAACTCAGTAGTTAACGCAATCCAATTCACCTACGAAGTAGAAAATGAACAAGGAGAATTACCTATGTTGGATTGCAGAATAAAACGAAGGATAGATGGTGGTTTAGATACTACCGTCTACAGAAAACCAACACATTCTAACAGGTATCTAGACTTCAAGTCATCTCATCCAGTGTCAGTTAAAGCGGGTTTAGTCAAATGTCTAAATAACAGAGCTGAGAAACTCACTAGTCATTGTAAGGACTTAAATAAGGAATTGAAACACATAAAAGAAGCGTTAATAATTAATAATTATCCCCATCATTTTATTAAGAAATTCACACGGAACATAAGAAGCAAAATAATAACACTAATACAAATACAAATAATAGTGACAACATAAGTAGAAAGGAAATCAACACCTCTATTGTGATACCATACAAGGAAGGAACATCAGAAACCATACGTAGGATTCTCAACAAGGTTGGAATTAGGGTGGCATTTAAACCAACAAACTCACTTAGAGGTAAGCTTTGTCGGCTAAAAGATCCGATAGAACCAATTAAGCAAAATAATATAATCTACCAAATTCCATGTAATGACTGTGAAGTCAAATACATAGGTCAAACTAGCCGGTCGGGGTCAGTTAGATTAACAGAACATAGGAATTTAGCTAAACATAGAACGGCAGACCCCAATAAGATCAATAACCTAGAAAAACACTCAGCCATTGCATTACATTCATTAACACACAACCACACAATAGGATGGGACAAAACCACTGTACTTAAGTCTAATATAGCTAGGTGGAGAGAGAGATTAATTACTGAATCTTTGTTCATCGAATCCACACCCAACACATGTAATAGGAATGACGCAACACCTATACCAGAGATATGGAAAACTTTACTACCAATCAAAAAACAAAGAGAGATCAGGTGACAGGACTATAAAATCAGATATCGAAAGAAGTGTGATTACATTGATATGATTATGAGCAATAATTTATGCTCGAAACGTAATCAAGTAAATAATACTGTATCACTGTGCCCTTTATACCAAATAAACAAATCTAAATATGTTTACTGATTGTTTCTGTCCTCGAAATACTGTTGTTTTCGTAAATGCTTCAAAGGACTGGTGGTGAAAAGAAATTGTTGTGTTAGTACGACGTTCTACTTTCGCAATTAATCATTAAATAAATAAGATCATGTTACTTTTCAGTTGGTGATGTATCCCATTGATTTTAAAAATACGGAAGAAGTTTTCTAAACAGACTTCCGAGAGTAGCTTGCTCAGGAGATTCGGAATCAGAACAATAATTCTCAAAATAAAAAAGAGTAAACTCTACTTACTTAACCAGACGTTATTACCAGTTTTTTTAAAAATATCTTCAACAACTGTTTGGTATCGTTAAACCTATTCAACTGTTCATTTAATGACTGTACTTTATGAAAGATGAGTGTGAAATTTAATATCAAGTCATTCGCTCCGCGATGACACTTGAAACGTAAGAGGAAACTTAGCCACTTATTTTTGCAGTCAAGGATTTTCAATATAGGTTTTATTTTTATGACTTAAATCGACGATTCAGCTTATGTTGATAGTAATGATAGACGGTTGGTAGCAAAAAAAATCCTCAACGTGCGTTCCATCCTGTTTCGGACTTGTCAGCTGAATAGGCCTTCCAGCAAGGGATACTGTTTCCACTGTGTCTCAAAGCCAGGGCGGATCTCTTCAAACCCCAGGACTCTGCTTACTAGGCCACTAGGTTCCGACAGCCACTGTTTTTGCAACGGATATAGTTTTGATTCTATTGCTTGTAGTTCACGAGCGAGAAACTGTAAACAATAACATGAGCTCAGCTTGTACTTTTGCTAACTGTTGTCTGCTAGCTGAAATATACACCCGAAATACTGTTTTCATTTATTAAGCCACTTACAATTGAAGGATTAATTGTCGAGAAATGTGTTGTTAGATAGTAGTCGATATTATCCTTTATTTTCTATTGGTGATCAACGTCTGCCGGTGAAAATCTGTTCCTAGTATTGATGAGAAACTAGGTGACTTCACACTAGGATTAGTTGTAGGTGGAGAATTTTACTTGTAATTTCCCATATAAATGTACTTATAAATCACTGGAACAGTTATTTTGAGTTTGTTTTGCCGAGTAGTACTACTTCGATTTCCTTATACTACATCCGGAGATTAAAAAGATCCCTGGTGGGGTCTTAGGTGCACGCTGCTGAGGAGTCCCATACTAGGACAAAACAGCCTTCCAATGTTCCTTCAACTGATGTCAGTCCATGATGAATAGCTACTTGAAAAATATATTAGCTTTGTTATTCCTATTCCTTCTAAGTGATGATTCAGTAATTGTCTATTACCGTTTCTATATTGCTCTTCTTGATAATAAGTTTTAATCAGTAGATCTAGATATCACTCACTACACGGTAGTAATTAGTATAATGATAAAGGAAATCATAGATATTCAGTCATCCTCTGTAGACTTCACATGGGGATATTAGTCAGTATGATATATTAAGTTAGCCAGGAAAAGTTATACCACTAATATTTCATTACATAATATCAGCATATCAAGAGACCAATAAATGAAGCATATATACTTCTGTTGTTTGCACGTCGAGAGATGGGTGAACAAGTTTGAAAAGTAGCAGAGGTTAATCTATCAGAGATGACAGAATTTGCTGGGAAATACAGCAAGCTATATGTTTGGAATCTCAAACAAAATGAATGGAAGGTTATCGCTGCAAATATCATCGAGCTCATTACAACATCTTGGGTTATAAGTGTGATGGTGGGACGAAAAGCAATAGTTGTAATCACTTAGTTATGTACAGTAGTAACAGCCTTCAGGAATCTATGTATTAGGAGCATGTAAACTATGGCAAAGTTAATGTATTTGCAAAGAAGGGTTTAGTTATCTCATCAAACACATGAATTATCCGAATAAATAGCTAATGCACTGTGATTACCAACATCGGATCAAAATTCTAGACACCCGAAGATGAAAACTTTACCTTATAATCACAATAAGGTAACATTTGGACTTCCTTTAAGTGGATATAGGCATTTTTAAAAGACGTTTACATTCGCTACGAATCTCCAAATGAACGTTTTGTAATTAGCCATGCAAAATGTGATAAATTCATATCTAGCTTACTTTAGGAACATTATAAGTTTAGTCAAACCGACTGCAACACTGAAAATAACATCTTGAATTTCCCATGGTTTTTACTAATGCTGTACAACAGTAGTTATAAGTATTGAAAATAATTAACAGTCTGTTATTATCAATAGGTTCACTTGATTATTATGAGGTTCAAGAGTAGAATAAAATGTTCCTAAAGTGAAAAGAACTACCAGTGAACATCAGCCCTCCGACAAAAGCAGACGTGAAGTCCTGAACGCCATAAGGCTACTGAAATGCGGGAAAACAGCGGGACCAGCTGGAATTCCACCAGAAGCACTGAAAACTGATGCAGAGACAACAGCAGCGGACATGCTCACACCACTATTGCAGAAGGTTTGGAAGGAAAGGTACCCGCCAGTTGATGGGAAGAAGGGCTACCTTGTCAAACTCCCAGAGAAGGGAGACCTAAGTCTTTGCAAGAACTGGCGCGAAATCATGCTGGTGTCTATGTCAACTTCGGGGTAAATATTAAGCCGCATCATCCTGGAGAGACTAAAGGATGCGCTGGATTCAAAACTACGACCGGAACAGGCTGGCTTCAGGAAGTACAAATCATGTGTGGACCAAGTTGCAACGCTACTCTACACATTATCATAGAACAGAGCATAGAATGGTAGTCAACTCTCTACCTCAACTTCATCGACTTTGAAAAGGCCTTCGATTGCGTCGACCGAGAAGTAATTTGGCAGACAGTTGCTTCAACACTACGGTTTTAGTGCCACAAACCTTTATCAATCTCATTCAACAACTATGTGAAGACGCCACATGTCGAGTAATTCACAATGGGAAGCTCAGTGATGCCTTTCAAGTGAAGACAGGAGTAAAACAAGGCTGTCTACTATCACCGATGATCTTCCTGATTGTGGTGGACTGGATCATGCAACAAACTGTGAGGAGGGTGGCGATGGGCATACGCTGTTTGACCACTGGACCGATGAAAAGACCGCAGGCGAGATTTGGATTTCGCCGATGATGATGATGATTTATGTGTAATGTCTTGTCGCACAAACTCGAAGATCTACAGGCAAAAACCAACAAGTTGACAGAAGAGGCAGGGTAGCAAAGACGGGATTTCAAGTGAATGTAGAGAAGACGGGGGTGATGAAGATACCCAACCAATCACCATTAACGGGAGAAATGTAAAGGCAAGGCAGCATCGTTTCAACTACGGGTGATACAGGCACAGATGACGACGTCAAAGCCAGGATGGGAAAAGCAAGACAGGCCTTCAGTGACCTGAAACCAGTGTAGAGATCTACTGCACTCAGCATAAAGAACAAGATCTGGACCTTCTTGTGCGACGGGTATAGTTTTAGTATAATTGCTTTTATATGATACCATCGTTGCTTGGACCTACCTAAATCTATACTCGTCGCACAAGTGGCTATCGTGGCTCGGTGATGTAGTGCATAACGCCCTGGCATTGGAAGCGATCGCTACCGAGTCCGACTGCCAATGGGAACAACATCACTCACTGCAAAGCAGGTACATCCAGATGACGAGTCCCGAATAGAACGAAATGAGCATCCTGGATTCCACTGCTAGCCACGATCCACCATTAATACAATTAGAACGCAGGCAATATCGAGGCATCCGCACAGGAGCCCATATGCCAATAGAGACCGATCAAATCGGTCCAAGCAACGACGGTATCATATAAAAACAATTATACTAATATGCCTTGTAGGTTAAAATATCCGATTAAGCTGATTAGGGAAAATAACTTAGTTAACCAAATCCCTTGCAATGATTGAGAGGTCAAATACATAGGTCAGGTCTAAGTAATCCACTAGGGTCAATTAGAACAACAGAGCACAAAAATTCAGCTAAATCAAGATTAGTAGATAAGGAAGTTGGAGAGAAGCTTGCCTACAGCTACGCATACAACTGCACACAATAGGGTGTGATAGTGACAGTAGTAAAAACTAACTAAGTTGGGTGGAAGGAGAGATTGATAAACTAATCTTTGCTTATCGAATAAACACCAAATACATGCAATCGAAATACATACAACCGCACTTCTCTATGTTTCATACACGTATGGTGTGATACAACACAATTTAACAACTATACAGGATTTAACTGATGATTGTCACAACTGAAACCAGTTTCTTACTTTAACTTTGATGTTTAGATAATTCAAGGGTTTGAGCTTTATTATCTATTGCTGCAACTACGCATTACATTGTGAAGCTATACAAAATGTTGAAAAGACCTCGTTTGCTGCGGTTTGTCCACAGAATATTGCTTACCAGTGATCACTGGTCTCAAACAGGGGCGCAAAAATATGTCCACATATGAAAATTAAATACAATCTAGAAATTAATGGAGCCTTATGAACGGTCAACTATGGAACTAACTCGGAGATTTTTCGGTAAATCATCCAGATGACTAGGGAGTTTGTGCATTACACTCAACACTGAATCACTGCAGCATACAATTCCCTGCAGATCTCCGTTGACTGGTTGTATTTTTCAACCACTTATTTATCAGTGTTATTGCTTGTATTTATCAGTTAGAAAAATCCTTGAACTAAGGTAGTTGATGTTGTGATCATGTTAAGGCTAATACATTTAATAATAGAACTGTTGATATCCTTTCTCCGAACAAGATTCCAAAATATGTTTACGGAATAGATACTATGTACGGAAAATATCATTTGCTTTATAGGAACAAGTAAACGGATAGATGCATATTGAGGTCGCCAAAAGCACTATTCTGTCTTTAACACACTAATAGAGAATATGATCTCCAGGTTAGTTGTATGGAAAATAGGATAATCAGTTTGAAAATTATTTACAGGTTGCACGATCCATGTTGATATTTCTCATCGCTGATTAGTTTTTCAACTGTGGTGTCAACGAAGTTTCCAAACGAATCATCTTATTTGAGGTAAACTGGTTCACCAAAGCCAACTAGAGTTGTTCTGAACAGTTCAGCTGTGTGAGCTGAAGTTATCCGGGTACATAGCCGATTCAGATCACTCAGATCTGGTTAGCGAAACCTACAGATCGGTGTGAGTGATTTCTAACTATTCATGTTGTTCAGTAGTACATTGCGTGAAACATCTGCCTCAAAGATATTGAGTGACAACTTTTGACGACTTCACTCACAATCTTTCCGTTGGATTCCAGGTTCTTATAGAGGCCTTTCTTTAAGATGGCCGATAACTTTTGTATCTGTGGTTTTTCTTCCATGTTAGAGTCAATAAATATAGGTGGAGATCCATTTTCTAGTTGGATGTTACGTAGATGGATAGTGATAAGAAAAAAGCAGTCATCGTATAGTGTATTTTAGATTACTCTAGGATGAAGGTCTCAGAACGAAGTCGACCTGCTGACAGGGTGAGGGTGTTACAGCAGTAAGGCGTTTCCTAGGGATGACCCACAGTGCGATGTTGATGCCGCCTTATCTATTCACATAGTAGGGAAATACAGAAGCCCAATATCAACAAGAGTACACACGCTGAGGTTTTTCCTCAAGGGTGCTACACCTGTATAACTGCATTCCAAAATATTACAAAAAATACTCAGAAACGGCCGTGTGTGACCTACCTCAAGTACTAATCTGTCGGGATCTGAAATATGAAAACACTATCCAGAATTTCATTTTCAGATACCTCAAGAAGAAGAAGAAGAAGAAGAGGGAGGAGGAGAAGAAGAAGAAGAAGAAGAGGGAGGAGGAGAAGAAGAAGAAGGAGAAGAAGAAAGCCTTCACGATACCAGCAACTTGGAAGTGTCGACCACATTCACAATTCTACCAGCACCAAAATTCCTTCACTTCATTATTAACCTTCAATATCTTCATCTTGTTTTCATCCCTCAATTCCACCCTCCAACATTCCTATGGCATCGTTAATCTCATCCAGTTCTGCAGATGTCAATCAAGATTCAACTTCACAGAACAGCATCTTTAGTCACCCAAAACCCCAACTTCAAGGCTGCATTTCCTGGGTAGGTGTAGGTGAAAAAGTCAACTTCCTTTACATTTCTCCCGTTAATGGTGATTGGTTGGGTATCTTCATCACCCCCGTCTTCTCTACATTCACTTGAAATCCCGTCTTTGCTACCCTGCCTCTTCTGTCAACTTGTTGGTTTTTGCCTGTAGATCTTCGAGTTTGTGCGACAAGACATTGAAGCAACTGTCTGCCAAATTACTTCTCGGTCGACGCAATCGAAGGCCTTTTCAAAGTCGATGAAGTTGAGGTAGAGAGTTGACTACCATTCTATGCTCTGTTCTATGATAATGTGTAGAGTAGCGTTGCAACTTGGTCCACACATGATTTGTACTTCCTGAAGCCAGCCTGTTCCGGTCGTAGTTTTGAATCCAGCGCATCCTTTAGTCTCTCCAGGATGATGCGGCTTAATATTTACCCCGAAGTTGACATAGACACCAGCATGATTTCGCGCCAGTTCTTGCAAAGACTTAGGTCTCCCTTCTCTGGGAGTTTGACAAGGTAGCCCTTCTTCCCATCAACTGGCGGGTACCTTTCCTTCCAAACCTTCTGCAATAGTGGTGTGAGCATGTCCGCTGCTGTTGTCTCTGCATCAGTTTTCAGTGCTTCTGGTGGAATTCCAGCTGGTCCCGCTGTTTTCCCGCATTTCAGTAGCCTTATGGCGTTCAGGACTTCACGTCTGCTTTTGTCGGAGGGCTGATGTTCACTGGTAGTTCTTTTCACTTTAGGAACATTTTATTCTACTCTTGAACCTCATAATAATCAAGTGAACCTATTGATAATAACAGACTGTTAATTATTTTCAATACTTATAACTACTGTTGTACAGCATTAGTAAAAACCATGGGAAATTCAAGATGTTATTTTCAGTGTTGCAGTCGGTTTGACTAAACTTATAATGTTCCTAAAGTAAGCTAGATATGAATTTATCACATTTTGCATGGCTAATTACAAAACGTTCATTTGGAGATTCGTAGCGAATGTAAACGTCTTTTAAAAATGCCTATATCCACTTAAAGGAAGTCCAAATGTTACCTTATTGTGATTATAAGGTAAAGTTTTCATCTTCGGGTGTCTAGAATTTTGATCCGATGTTGGTAATCACAGTGCATTAGCTATTTATTCGGATAATTCATGTGTTTGATGAGATAACTAAACCCTTCTTTGCAAATACATTAACTTTGCCATAGTTTACATGCTCCTAATACATAGATTCCTGAAGGCTGTTACTACTGTACATAACTAAGTGATTACAACTATTGCTTTTCGTCCCACCATCACACTTATAACCCAAGATGTTGTAATGAGCTCGATGATATTTGCAGCGATAACCTTCCATTCATTTTGTTTGAGATTCCAAACATATAGCTTGCTGTATTTCCCAGCAAATTCTGTCATCTCTGATAGATTAACCTCTGCTACTTTTCAAACTTGTTCACCCATCTCTCGACGTGCAAACAACAGAAGTATATATGCTTCATTTATTGGTCTCTTGATATGCTGATATTATGTAATGAAATATTAGTGGTATAACTTTTCCTGGCTAACTTAATATATCATACTGACTAATATCCCCATGTGAAGTCTACAGAGGATGACTGAATATCTATGATTTCCTTTATCATTATACTAATTACTACCGTGTAGTGAGTGATATCTAGATCTACTGATTAAAACTTATTATCAAGAAGAGCAATATAGAAACGGTAATAGACAATTACTGAATCATCACTTAGAAGGAATAGGAATAACAAAGCTAATATATTTTTCAAGTAGCTATTCATCATGGACTGACATCAGTTGAAGGAACATTGGAAGGCTGTTTTGTCCTAGTATGGGACTCCTCAGCAGCGTGCACCTAAGACCCCACCAGGGATCTTTTTAATCTCCGGATGTAGTATAAGGAAATCGAAGTAGTACTACTCGGCAAAACAAACTCAAAATAACTGTTCCAGTGATTTATAAGTACATTTATATGGGAAATTACAAGTAAAATTCTCCACCTACAACTAATCCTAGTGTGAAGTCACCTAGTTTCTCATCAATACTAGGAACAGATTTTCACCGGCAGACGTTGATCACCAATAGAAAATAAAGGATAATATCGACTACTATCTAACAACACATTTCTCGACAATTAATCCTTCAATTGTAAGTGGCTTAATAAATGAAAACAGTATTTCGGGTGTATATTTCAGCTAGCAGACAACAGTTAGCAAAAGTACAAGCTGAGCTCATGTTATTGTTTACAGTTTCTCGCTCGTGAACTACAAGCAATAGAATCAAAACTATATCCGTTGCAAAAACAGTGGCTGTCGGAACCTAGTGGCCTAGTAAGCAGAGTCCTGGGGTTTGAAGAGATCCGCCCTGGCTTTGAGACACAGTGGAAACAGTATCCCTTGCTGGAAGGCCTATTCAGCTGACAAGTCCGAAACAGGATGGAACGCACGTTGAGGATTTTTTTTGCTACCAACCGTCTATCATTACTATCAACATAAGCTGAATCGTCGATTTAAGTCATAAAAATAAAACCTATATTGAAAATCCTTGACTGCAAAAATAAGTGGCTAAGTTTCCTCTTACGTTTCAAGTGTCATCGCGGAGCGAATGACTTGATATTAAATTTCACACTCATCTTTCATAAAGTACAGTCATTAAATGAACAGTTGAATAGGTTTAACGATACCAAACAGTTGTTGAAGATATTTTTAAAAAAAACTGGTAATAACGTCTGGTTAAGTAAGTAGAGTTTACTCTTTTTTATTTTGAGAATTATTGTTCTGATTCCGAATCTCCTGAGCAAGCTACTCTCGGAAGTCTGTTTAGAAAACTTCTTCCGTATTTTTAAAATCAATGGGATACATCACCAACTGAAAAGTAACATGATCTTATTTATTTAATGATTAATTGCGAAAGTAGAACGTCGTACTAACACAACAATTTCTTTTCACCACCAGTCCTTTGAAGCATTTACGAAAACAACAGTATTTCGAGGACAGAAACAATCAGTAAACATATTTAGATTTGTTTATTTGGTATAAAGGGCACAGTGATACAGTATTATTTACTTGATTACGTTTCGAGCGTAAATTATTGCTCATAATCATATCAATGTAATCACACCTCTTTCGATATCTGATTTTATAGTCCTGTCACCTGATCTCTCTTTGTTTTTTGTTTTTTGATTGGTAGTAAAGTTTTCCATATCTCTGGTATAGGTGTTGCGTCATTCCTATTACATGTGTTGGGTGTGGATTCGATGAACAAAGATTCAGTAATTAATCTCTCTCTCCACCTAGCTATATTAGATTTAAGTACAGTGGTTTTGTCCCACCCTACTGTGTGGTTGTGTGTTAATGAATGTAATGCAATGGCCGAGTGTTTTTCTAGGTTATTGATCTTATTGGGGTCTGCCGTTCTATGTTTAGCTAAATTCCTATGTTCTGTTAATCTAACTGACCCCGACCGGCTAGTTTGACCTATGTATTTGACCTCACAGTCATTACATGGAATTTGGTAGATTATATTATTTTGCCTAATTGGTTCTATCGGATCTTTTAGCCGACAAAGCTTACCTCTAAGTGAGTTTGTTGGTTTAAATGCCACCCTAATTCCAACCTTGTTGAGAATCCTACGTATGGTTTCTGATGTTCCTTCCTTGTATGGTATCACAATAGAGGTGTTGGTTTCCTTTCTACTTATGTTGTCGCTATTATTTGTATTTGTATTAGTGTTATTATTTTGCTTCTTATGTATCCGTGTGAATTTCTTAATAAAATGATGGGGATAATTATTAATTATTAACGCTTCTTTTATGTGTTTCAATTCCTTATTTAAGTCCTTACAATGACTAGTGAGTTTCTCAGCTCTGTTATTTAGACATTTGACTAAACCCGCTTTAACTGACACTGGATGAGATGACTTGAAGTCTAGATACCTGTTAGAATGTGTTGGTTTTCTGTAGACGGTAGTATCTAAACCACCATCTTTCCTTCGTTTTATTCTGCAATCCAACATAGGTAATTCTCCTTGTTCATTTTCTACTTCGCAAGTGAATTGGATTGCGTTAACTACTGAGTTTATGTGTATCAAGAAACTGTCGATATGTTCCGATTTCAACACTGTAAATGTGTCATCCACATATCGCCACCATATCTTAGGTGTCGGATTATATGTTCGTAAAGCCATATCTTCCCAACTATCCATAAATATATCTGCTACTATAGGGGATATTGGTGATCCCATTGCTACTCCTTCTGTTTGTCTATATATCTTTCCCTGAAACCTGAAGACTGTCGAGGTTAAGCATAACTGCACTCCTAACATGATTTCATCAACCGATGCCTTGGTTTTTTTGAGTAAGTTGTGAGTCAGTATCTAGTTGATTTCTGACTGCATCCAGTGCCATATTGATTGGTATTTTAGTATAAAGACTTGTTACGTCAAAACTAACCATTTTTTCATTCTCTTCTATGTGCAGGTCATTAAGTTTTTGTTTCAACTCGTAAGAATTTACTAGTCTAGAGTTTGAACGGTCTCTAACAGGACGTAATACTGATGCTAAATACTTTGATATCTCATATGTTGGTGTGTTCCGGAAGTCAACTATCGGCCTAATGGGATAACCTGCTTTATGAGCCTTAATAGTACCGTAAATTCTGCTAGGATTATTAGTTTTTGGCATTAAAGTAAACCATTCATCATCATCATTATCAACATAGGACCAGGCATTACTGCGTAACGGTCCGAGTTGCCACACCTCATATCAGCACATCAAGTAAAAGGTAGTGAGGTGAAGGATGAAGATAAGTGAATGCAGTCAAAAGAAATATAAAGTATGAGAAGAAAGGAAAGAGGAGTGACAAAATAGTGAGATTCGGTATAGCGTTGTTAAGATGAGGATAATGTGTGTATACATCTGCGCCACTGACTTCGGTTCTGAGCCATATCACCTAGGGTCTCCAACCACTGGTTCCTCTTGTCCCGTGGACCCCAACCACCTAGTCTGCATCGTCCTACATGGCTTAAACCAACAGTCAGAGACTTCATACATTGGTGCCATGTTTTAGTCTGGCCACCTCGGGCCTTTTTCCAGCCTGAACCCACCTCAGCCAACATTGTGTGACGAGGCAATCGGTGACTAGGCATACGTAGTACGTGTCCCAACCATCTCAGTCGATGAAGGTTCACAACCTCGTCGACTGACTTACCTCTTCTCCCTAAAACTCTACACCTAACTTCTGCATTACTCACATGGTGACACCACGGAATACGTCCTATACTACGAAGGCAACGGTGGTCAAATACCTGTAACCTTCTCATGTCTTCCACTTTCAATGGCCATGTTTCACAGCCATACAGTAGAACAGAGCGGACTGCTGTGCAGTACACGCGACCCTTAATAGACAAACGAATATCACGGCGGCGCCATAGGTGGCGCAAATTGGCAAAAGCCAATCGAGCCTTTTGTATCCGTGCAGAAATCTCATCGGCAACTAACCCACCGGGTTGATCCTACTTCCCAGGTAAGTGAAGTGGTCAACACACTCAACCACTTCACTCTCTATTGTTAACCGCGGTACCGCTGAAGACCAGTCCTGGAGCAAAAATTTGCATTTGGGTGGTGAAAATCGCATCCCAAACATTCTCAAATTCCCACTCAAAGTGTTCAGAAGACTCTGCATCTTGTCAGCGTCTTCACCTAACAGGACTATGTCATCTGCATATTCTAGATCTAAGGAAAATTCACCTGTGATTCCGGTCAACGTCTTTGTAATTAGGTGACGAGAGGGAAACCTCCATAAGAATATCTATGATAAAATTAAATAAGAATGGGGATAGTGGGCATCCTTGACGGACACCACTTGATGAGTATAGCTCCCTGGACAACTCACCATAGGCTCTAACATGCCCACAAGTGTTCGAGTAGAGAGCTTTCAATAAGGTGATGTACTTACTAGGCACGCCTTTCAGTGACAGACACTGCCATAAGACTTCTCGATCAACGGAGTCAAATGCCGCCTTCAGGTCGAGAAATACAGCTATTGTCGGGCGTCTGTAAGCATGCCTATGTTCCAGGACCTGGCGCAGTGTGAATATTTGGTCGATACATCCACGGCCAGGTCTAAAGCCTGCCTGGTTTTCTCGGGCTTGCTGTTCCCGAGCTCCACTCAGGCGTCGGAGAATTATAGAACTTAGGATCTTAGATACTATGTTTGTCAGGCTGATTCCTCTGTGGTTATCACAAGAGGATGAACATATCCAAACAGGGCCTTATGAAGAGATTAAGACACCTATAGATACTGTCATGAATAAAATTAAGAAATCTACAACAGATCTGATACGCCGACTGAAGCCATCTCTAGGTAAGTCCGAAAGTAAACCATTCGGACTTACCTAGAGATGGCTTCAGTCGGCGTATCAGATCTGTTGTAGATTTCTTAATTTTATTCATGACAGTATCTATAGGTGTCTTAATCTCTTCATAAGGCCCTGTTTGGATATGTTCATCCTTTTTTTAAGATAATCCGATTTGTCCATAACTACTGTTGAGTTACCTTTGTCAGATTTAGCAATTACTATACTATTATCCTTTCGTAGATTGTTTAAAGCTGAGTTTTCCAGTTTCGTTAAGTTTCGCTGTGTCTTCTTTTGTTTTTTTTTTAGTGCTAATGCACACTGCGCTCTAACCTGTTCAGCAGTTGTCACATCCATCGAGCTTAATGCTACTTCTATGCTAGGTATGACATCTTCTGGTTTTAGATGATCTACTGTTATGTTGAAGTTTAGTCCTTTTTCAAGTACTTTCATCTCAGCTGAGCTTAAGGCTTTCGAGGAGAGATTGACTACCCACTTTGTTCTATCGATGTTCGATGATGTTTCCTTTGTAATTTCATTGTTTTCCGAAGGATATTTTTCTTGCATTAGTTTATTGAACTTTTTGGTTTGATTGCTTCTAGATTTCTTCAAAGTAGCTAATCTTGCTTTGTCGGATGTTTCTATTATAAATCCATAGTCTCTGCAGTTTACTATCTTCATAATTTTACATTTAAGTTGTTCAATTTTATTCCGAATGGTACTTAATTTCTTAATAATCATGTGAATTCCTTCTTTCAGACATAGTTTGCTGACATGTTCTATTGCCCTTTCGATTTTGTCAGTATATATTGGGATTCGTATGCGAAGATATTTAGGGATAATTTGGTTTTTCATGCAACGAATATTGAAAATACGATGATTTGTGAAACGTGCTTAAGTTTGTGAAAGTCGTGTGAGTTTATTGACTAGTCTTCGAACAGGAAGACCATAAGTTTCATTAATATAAGTGTAAAACTTGGGCACTGTGGTAGAATGTAATTCCATATTAGATTTGTTTATTTGGTATAAAGCGCACAGTGATACAATATTATTTACAAAAACAAAGAAAAATCAGGTGACAGGACTATAAAATCAGATATCGAAAGAGGTGTGATTACATTGATATGATTATGAGCAATAATTTACGCTCGAAACGTAATCAAGTAAATAATACTGTATCACTGTGCCCTTTATACCAAATAAACAAATCTAATATGGAATTACATTCTACCACAGTGCCCAAGTTTTACACTTATAGTAAACATATTTGTTTTCTATACGAAACAGCCTTCAAAATTTACATCTGTTTGTCTGCATAAGGCGATTACTTTGGCCTAGATCTGCATAGTGAGGAACTAACATTCAGGGAGATACAGGAATGTCCAGTTGAGAAGTTTAAAATGGTATGCAAAAATAAATCATTAGTTTTACTACTATTTGCAGTCTAATAGATAATGAAATACAATAGGGACCTATATTGAGGCATCTCCATTTCAGAAGTTTATCGATCAAAAATGCTAGTGATTACAGACCAATAATATGAACAACTGTTAATTACAAGGCCTGAATTACAGCCAGTATCTACTGTACAGAAGTCAGCATTCATGAATCAGTACTCAGGTGGGTAACACTGTGTCATTTGAAGTGAGGACTGTTGGGTTCAAGTTTCAGTAGAAGTAAAAGTGCACTTGGATGAAGATGTTGTCCCAGGTGACAACTTCTAAATAAGATGGGATGGAAATTCTGGATTCGCCTGACAGCTAAAACTAGACAAATAACGAGAGGTAGACTTAAATTTGTTCAAAAGCATTCATTAAAAAGGTTCTAAACTAATAATACCTACCTCTAGTAACCAGGGTCTGAAATTCTCATCAATAATTATATCGAAACCATGGCTAACGATAACCATGTTTGCGGTCGATAACTGTCAATTCCCAGTTGACGAACGTGTGGAATGCGATGCATGTGGATGCTGGTTTCACAAAGTTTGCACCGGAGTGAGATACCAACCATATATAAGCAGTGCAATAAACCAGCTTCTGTTAGCTCTAATTCAGGAAGCTTTCGAATACTACTAACCAAAAATACATGTGGTGACGATAACTGTCAGACCAGTGCGGTATCAGATGATGAGGTAATAAGTGTTATTGAAAATAAGTCCGACATGGGATCTGAAGGTAGATGAATATCGCATATTACCGGTTAAATAAGCAATGCTGTTACACCCCCTTTCTGAAGCATGGCGGACATAAAAGACCGAAGGTGATTAGCACATGAAGTATGATGCCTACTGACTCGTTGAAAGACTAAATCTTTGACGTTACGCAGGAGGACAATTAATCCAATCGGAGTTTTCCAAGAAGAAATTCTTTCTCCGAAACTACTAAGGTTATGAAGTCTGTTGAGAAGGCTTCGAAGGCCATCAACATGAGATCCAAGGACCTCCCACCAACCTCCAGTGTGATCTTTTGGAATGTTGAAGAGTCAGCGAAAAGAGATCCTCCAATACTTCATACTCATGATCTGAAGCTGATCGAGTCGGCCATCAAATATATCCTACCTCAAACGCCTCTGCCAGTACACATCTCGAAACTATTCAGGCTAGGGGAAAAAAGTGACAAACTCGATGAGCAGAGGATTCTAAACGTTATTCTAAGGAACAAAGAAAAATTGAATGTACTCTTGCCTTGCAAATCACCTCGTGCTTACTCATATGCGTAACTGGTGCAGAAGCGACGGATACGAAATAGTTGGGGGTCTGAACGCTCAGCACACAAACTGGAAGCAGCTTACGGTCTTAGCCTCACAACGTTGCTACGAAAATAATCTACTTTTAACGGTACTAGAGTCTACTACATTTATAAACGAAACTTGTGCAACAAGATAAGATTTAGAACACAAGCCTTCGTTATTATATTTGACTTCAACTCACCAATGTGAGTATACTTTGTATCTACATTACTTCTCCTCGTTAGCAAACAGCGATCATTAATTGTTAAATTGAGGTTTTTGAACGTACGAGTTTGATTACGGTAGCGTTCCCCTAAAACTAATCTGTGGTGCACAGACTTCCCAAGTGTGGGGGATTGTGCAGTTGGAAGAGATTGAACTGTCAGAAGAACTAATCAATCAATAACACCTTAGATAGGTTTAGGACTCTATTCGAAGGGGCAACAGCGCCACTTATCCCATGGTCAACCCCACAAGAATCTTTGTATAGGCCCGTCGTGGTTAGAAAAGGTTAATACAAAACTTTTAAAGTGGAGGAGACGTTTATGGAACTAGTTTTTAGAAACTAGGTTGGAAACTGTGCTGTGAAGTCCACAATCTATGTAAGACTTTGGTTAAATAATTTCCGATGTCTTACGACGAACAGCTTGCAAATGATTTCCAAAACCGTCTCAAAAGACTGTTTTCATCCATTGGAAGAAGGACTAAGAGAAAACGCACAGTTCTTTCTCTGATGACAAACGAAAAGTCTGGTGGTTTGGCTGAATCGAATCCGTCCAAAGTTGATTGCTTGCCGGAATACTTCAGTGAATTCTCCTCTGTAGAGCATTTTGGTGAAGTGTGCAACAGTAGTGTCAGGACTCCTCTGTCAATGGGTACAGTACACATAACAAGGGGAACAGTCTTTCAGTTGCTCATAAATCTTAAACCTGGAAAATCCCCGGGTTCTGATGGTTTGCACCCCAGATTGTTAACTCCGCTAGCTAACATTAGCGCTGAGGCAGATCTTTTCAATATGTCCTCATCTCAGACTCATCTCTCTAGAGGCTGGAATGATGCTATTGTAGTGCACCTTCCTGGCACCAAAATGCAACTAGAGCTAAAATAAATAGATTGAACTAACCAAATAAACCTCTAGCTCGCCTTCGGATGCTTAGGGTGTTTTAGGTTTTATTAATGATGGATCGTGGCTCACAGGCAATATCGAGGCACACGCACAGGAGCCCATATGCCAATAGAGACCTATCAACTCGGTCCAAGCAACGACGGTATCATAGAAAAACAGTTATACTGTTTTAAGTTTTGTTTTAACGAATACGCATCCGAGCAGGCTTGGACGCCATTTTGCGCTTCCTTAGTGCTGGATAGCACGCACGTGCTCAGAGTCCCTAGCTCAGCCATACTAGCCAGATAAGTTGCATAAACTACCCCCCCTCCCATTACGTTTATTCTAATTAAATACATCACTTCTTCAAATATATTCCCGAACCAGTCCCTTTGGTTTGTGTTTCGTTATCAGTACTTACACGTTAGGTAAGGTACTGGTTAAGCAGGTACTAGAGCACATGAAGTTAAGTAGGGTTGGCCTAACGTTACGGAATAGTAACATACTCCCCCTACAATTGATGAGCCCGGGTATCACTTTTCACTTTGCCCAGTACTTCTTTTCTTATCTGGAGTTGATTTATCTGGTCTACTTTTGTTTTTGGCACGGTTTTGCCTTCTTTAGTGCATTCCTCGTTGGTTATTTTTACATTGTAATTTTCTTATTATCAACGCCACGCTTCGTTAAACCTCTTACCAATGGCTGACAACGACTCGACTGCGCAGATGGCCATAACCCTTCACCTTCCCACCTTCTGGGCCCACAGACCATCCGCATGGTTCTCCCACGTGGAAGCTCAGTTTGTCTTGCGACATATCCACTGGCAATAAACTAAGTCCAACTTAGTGATCGTCAGCTTACCGGAAAATGTGATCGAAGATGTCTCAGTCGTGCTAGACGACCGAGCACCGAACCTGTGCGATCGCCTCGAAACCGCCCTCATGAAACGCGTTGCACTTACTGACCAGTAGAAGGTGCAAGAACTTTTCAGAGATGTGCATCTTGGTGATCGTAAGCCCACGCAACTGCTTCGTCAGATGAAGCAACTGGTTGCAGACTTCAATATTGACGAAGCATTTCTCAAGCAACTGTGGTTACAGAGGTTACGACAGTCGGTGCAAGGAATCCTAGCACCCTTTCACAAGTGTCCCTTAATAGAGCTGACAGAAGCGGCTGACAGAGCTGTGGGCGCTACGAAGCCCAACACCGGTATCCCACCTGCATTGTCTAATGCCACTGATTCGTCCAAAAAATCATACCCTCCCTCAGCAAGTGAGCCAACAAGTTTCGATGTTATAGCTCACATCTCACTGGAACTCCTAGGTCATTGTGGGTCAGTACTGACAGCAGAGGAGTTCCATCAATATCGTAGGTGTGTGTCTACTCCAAGTGGCTAAGTGAAACGCAACCATAAAGTAAACCTGTTACCCAATTAGCTTTCAATTTTCACACTTCATCTGATGGTGTTATAGAACTGTTATTCAGGGGCGAAAATTAGAAATCCTATCATATTTCAGTTTAATCAATAGCTCTTTTTCAGATTACATCGTTTTTCTATCTGAACTCTTTATCTGATTCTTTACAGTAGGGAAGAACGAACACTGGCTGAGGTGATAAAGCGTTCTCAAGTCACGTCATGTCTGTTTATTTTAAATTTTTACTTACATCTATGTAATTCGCTTTGTTTGATTAAATGAAAAAAAGTAACCACATTAAGCTTAAACGATGAGTATTTTCAATGTGGTTTTACTTTCCATATACAGATTCTAGAAGTTAATATGAAAAGCAAAATCATAGCAAGGACCAATCAGATAGAGACATTAATCATTTATGTGGTGTACCAGTTTGTAGCTTGATACCAAAAGATGTTAACAGAACATATTTTCATATTTTAAGTCGATTAAGTGAAGAATCTTCAAGAGCTGGTGGTTGGATATGCTTATACCCCAATCCAGTTGTATGGGAGCAATACGTTAGCTTATTTCCACATGAATCAAAAAAAACAAACAATGAATGTGATCTCACTCACTATAATCAAATCCTTTTTACTTCTATTGACCAATTTAATCAAAAAGGCTGCAATAATGTAGGTGTTTGTGTTCTAGCTGACGCATACAATTCAGCCAATGCTGCATATATTCTACATTCCACTAGTTGGTCTGCTTTTGCGCTCCTGGGTAAATTAAAGCTCATGGATACACGGTACATGGATGAAAAGAATTTGGCAGTCTTTTCGATTTTATGAAAACAGGTAACTTAACTGAGGATTGCATATACTTTCATCAAAATTATACATTAGGTGTAAGTAAGTAACCTACACTGTAACCTAGCCTGGTTAACTAGTTCAGTAGTCAGTAGTCGGTTCTAAGCCGGATAAAGAGAGAAGGTTGGGCATACAGCTAGCAACCCTAACCCGGAAAACCAATCCAATCGCTAAACAAACCTCAAAGCGCAAAGAAAATATGAAAAATAAAAACAAACCTATTCCTCTCTGGGATCGGAGAGACGAAATGAAACCGGTTGGTGAAAGCCTTCGGGAAGCCAATTGGCCGATCTGCCTTCACTCACTCAATGAAAGCGAAAGTAAGAATGGGAACATGCAATGTCCAAACAATGTTTGGAGCTAGCTAGCAAGGCTGTCCACATTGCAAAAGAGATGAGAAGATATGACATAGAAGTGCTTGGAATTTGCGAAAGCAGATGGAATGCAAGTGGACTCTCCAAACTGTCAACTGGAGAGTCAATAATCTACTCTGATATTGTCTTCCAGACGACAACCACGGGCACAATGAGTTTCACAGTGGCTATCATGATGTCCCCCTCACAAGAACACCTGAGGCTCTCTCTCTCTCTCTCATGCAGTGGGAAACAATCTCCTCCTCCACGATCAGGACCATGACAGCAAGATGGATTCAACTCAAAAGGAAGGGAAGTCACAATCATACAATGCTACTTTACGCTATGCACCTACAAATAATGCGGATCAAGAGAAGAAGGAGGACTTCTACAGACACCTTGAGTCAGTAATGGACAAGAGCCCAGCCCTGTTGGCGATGATCAAAAGTTCT
>CALYCZ020000384.1:0-40859 GCA_944470555.2 Heterobilharzia americana
ATTTGACACAGTATAGCAACGGGTAATTACAAGTATCAGACAACAACTGAGACCCGTTGTACAAGAGGTGCCTTTCATACTCAAGTGGCCTACTTGAAAACACGGCATTTAAAGTAATGATTGCTTGATGGGTTTGTCTCTCACTGGAAACAACATCATCTAGTGGGATGGGATGGGGTTATATCTAGCTGATTAGTCATAAATAGGACGATTCCAATGGTAGTCACCAAAATGAGTTATGTTTGCTTGTTATTTTTGTGGGTTCACACGAACCATATTATCATTATATAAGGCTATTTATACTTTAGCTATTGAAGTAGGTTAGAATGATGATTATTCTTTTATCATATTCATCATAGGGTCAGCTAATTTCTTCGTGACTTACATTAAACGCAAGATATATTGTCGCATCATGTTGAAGTAAACGTAATTGACGCAGGTTAACACGAGTCAATCTATCATCATCTGATTGGCTTATGAATTTTTCACTTACAACCTTATGCTCTCACAAACCTCTCATGTTGAGTAAAATTGAAGTGTCTAGACAAAAGTGTTTCTATGACTTTGATACGAGAAATGCAAAATAGAATTATCATTTTTCCAGAAATCTATTCAGTATGAAGTGGAGGTTTCTCAGAAATAAACAAAAGCCTGTTAATAAGATTATTATTTTTATATTATTTATTTGTCCCTTGGGTTCCTAGTGTAAAATAGGGCTTCAGTAACACGTCTCCATTTCGCTCTCTTCTCTGCAGTTGCCTCAACCTGGATTTAAGAAACCCCATAAGCCCTCATTTCTTCCTCACACAATGTTCTGCATGTCACCATCGCTTCGGACGCCCAACTCATTTTTTCCCATTTGTCTTCCACTAGACAACCTGGCTGGACGTGTATTGTCCACAAACAGTGTTCTCTGTCTCTCTCCATTCCAGTCCAATCTATCTCCACTCTCTTCTGCAGATGAGTTGGGCGATAGGTTGTTGGTTTGTTTGTTGCCAGCCAGAGTGAGTTCCTTGATGCTCATTCTCTCTGGCAATCTATCTGATTTTCAGTGTAAGAATCGAGTGAGCGTAGGCATCAGGTGTTGATGTGATGTATGTCTACAGTTTGTTGAAAATGCTTTTCGTAACCCACCGTGACGAGTCTCAACCATCACTTGGAAGAACTGACTTGACTGAAATTGGTGTTGAAAATCGGGATGTTGTTCATGCTTTATGCTGAGTGCAGTGCCGTGCCGTGCAGTGGAGTGCGGTGCGGTGCGGTGTAGTAGATCTCCACACTGATTATTTCAGATTACTGAAGACAAGCCTATGTGCTTGTCTTTCCCATCCTGACGGCTTCGACATCCTCATCTGTGCTGTCACCGCCACCGCCTGCTGTAGTTGGAACGATGCTACCTTGTCTAGGTAGGTGGGTGAAAGAGACAACTACCCCTCGTTCATCGTCATTGGTGCTTGTTGTTGTTGTTGGCTGGTCAGGTATCTTCATCATCTGTGTCTTGTGTACATTCACCTGAAGTTTCTTCTCCCTTCCCTCCCCTTCCCTACCCTGCCGTGCCTCTTCTCCAAACTTCTTAGTGTTTATAACAAGCACACACACATTAATCTTCCACAAAATATTTGTGAAAATTGCTTCATGAATAAAAATTCCAAGTAAATGAACATGTTCGTGTGAACAGTTCATATTTGTCTCTCTTATTCAAATCATAAAATATTTCTTTTCAACGACTTCATAATATCATGCTGTACAGTCGTATTTATACTCAGTAAAGTGACGGATGATTGCACTAAAACGAGATGCTCAATCAATATGCAATATTAACATTGGATTATCTACGAGCCACCTAAAACAACTAATACTGAGATGTAAGTTTAATGTACAGTTTAGATTCAATGATATAATTTGTAATCAGATGGAGGCGTTGTAATGGGGTCTCCACTAGGCCCTATCCTGGCTAATATCTTTATAGCAAATCTTGAAATAATTTCGATACTTTATTTGTATAAAAGGTACATGGACGACACTTTTCTTATTTGCGACGAAACATGTTCAGTGGAAGAGATGTTAAGTCGCTTCAATGACTGTCACTCGTCCATTAAATTCACCTTAGAAGAAGAGTTAAATTCAACGTTTCACTTTCTAGACGTAATGTTAAAGAGAAGGTATGATGGCTCGTTTCAAAGGTCAGTCTATCGAAAACCAACTTGGACCAGCCATTTCATTTAATAGTTGGGTACCTCTTAGTTGTAAAATAAATCTCATTTACTCGCTGTGTTCCAGAATCTATAGAATATGTTCAGAAGACACGGTGGATGTTGAAATCGAAACCCTTAGAAAAACACTATCGAATAACAGATACCCTAAAAGATTTATTGATAAGAATCTGAAGAAACGAACCACTCCCCATCCCATTACAGCAGCTTAGAAAATCCTAACCATGAACCTAGAATTCAAAGGGGACACCACAGCCGAAATGCTGAAAAACCGTATGCCAAGATGTATCAATGGTAGCTTTTATGCTGCTAGAGATTGAGATTGATACTTTCCAGCCGCCGTCTGATTCGTCATAATGTGTGAAGGATAGGCTTCCACTTCTGTCCACATCTATGTGTATCTGCAAGTTCACATGATTCTGTGGAGCTGACTACATAAGACGCTGTAAGCTGGCCCTCTGAAAAAGTGTTGCTTACTAAAGATGAGCGAGAAAAAAACAACTTCATCTATATGTGAACATCTAGTAAACTTGGGTCATTCAGTACCTGGAGATTTATCCTTTGAGATAATTTACAAAGTTGAATTGAACTACTCCAAAGGTTTACATTTCCACCACTTATGCATAGTTGAAACATTATCTATACATGGACTACAAAACAAAAACGCTTTGTGAAATTACTTTCTCTACCTTGCTCTCAATAATTCATTTTTGATTATTTTATCAATTTGATTTCATTTCACTTTGGTATACTTCTCTTTTATTATCCTTATTAACATCAATTTTCACTTTATTCACATCATTTGATCCATAATTCACTATTTAATACCAATTTATTTCCTTATTATTTGACCCATTTTCCATGCTTCAGTTGAATTATCATCGTTTTACAATTCTTTGACATCACATGTTCCTTATCTCACCACTTGTTATCAATTCATTCCTCCTTATTCAATGACCCATTTCTTATTTCTTCCACTTGAACAAATACCACCGCCTACATCGATTGTATATTTTGCCTATTGACTCAGTGCAATTATCTATCATTTTACTCAGTATAAATATCACTGTACAACTTGATATAATGAAGTTGTTGAAAAGAAATGCTTCTTCTTCTTCTTCTTCCCCACTGATACATGCCTTGTTCTTGTTAATCATCAATAAATGGGTATATTTCAACATATTATAAAATAGTTAGTTAACTGATTCTCATTGGTAGACAATAATTGTGCTCATTGAACATTTAATCTTTATGGGGTATTTTTTCAATCGTGTTGACTATTGTGAAACAACAACTCTGTTTCATATATATCACATGAAAACTTTTTTATTTGTTTATAGTGATAGTGTTTCAAGAGAATGTGAATATTCCAAAACATGACTCGGATACTTATTAAACGAGGATTAATTTACAATAAGATGTAGATATTCAGTGAAAATGAGAAACAGTTGAATATGTATTATATTTTATACTGAATGTTTTTCTCTACAAATATCTTAAGTTATTTATTAAGAAAAAACACCGCCCCCCCCCCTCACGCCACTTTATATAATCAGTCTGTTAACGAGATTCACTCACTATATAATAGTCATCTGAATGTATTGACTGGTGAATAATAATAACAATAATATCAACGTTCAATTTGATCAATTTGGTGAATATCTTCCATAAAACAGACAAATATTGGTGTAAGTAGGTTGAAAATATGAGAGGCTACAACAAAATTGTGGGATACACACAGAAACCAACAAAAAAAAGGGAAGAAGATTTCACATTACTATTCAATGTTTCATATTCAAATGTTGATTTAAGAAGGAAGAAACACAAATCAGGCTAATCTTTATCATATACTCACTCACTCATCATCAATCAATCACATGCATATATACTCATATTTATAAACACACACACACACACATATGTATGTATAAGGGTTGATTATTGAACAGTGCTCAAATAATGATACAAATTAATCACTGTATGTATATATGTGTGTGTATGTGTATGTGTGTATGTATAATAAAGAAAAGATATAAATTCTTGTTTAAAGTAATACTGTTGTATTTGGAATATTTTCATTCAACCATTGACTAATAATACCACGATGAGATTTTGTCCATTTCACATTCTCTTTAGATCTTCTAAATAGATCAGCAAATCCACGTTTGAGTACATGATTTTCAAGCAATTTTTGTCCAGTATTTTGCATATCAAGTACCTTTAAAAGATAATCAATCCATTTATATCAATCAATACACTTTTGGATTATTATTATTATTATTATTATTCAAGTTTTCATCACAACTTCATTGATTTTGGAAAGGCCTTCTAACCAGGCGTCGACCAACAGATAATAAGCCAACTGTTACAACACTACGCTTCTACTTCCACAAACCTTTATCAACCTCATTCAACAGTTATATGCTATATGATGAGGCTACATGCCAAGTGATTCATAATGCAAAGCTCAGTGACACCTTTGAAATTGTTGTGACAGGAGTAAGACAAGACAAGGTTGCTTACTATCACCGATCATCTCTCTCATTGTTGTGGGCTGCATTATGCAAGAGAACCTGTGAGGAACGAGAAGAGAGGGACACGCTGACTGAACCGATGAAAAGACCTCAGAAGAAGATTTGAATTTCTCCCACCGATGATGATTTATATCTAATGTGACACAAACAAACAAGTTAGGAGAATAGGCAGGGCAAGGCAGCGAAGGAAGACAGAACTTCAGGTCAATATACACAAGACACAGGTTATTAAAACACCCAACCAACCACCACCAACAACAACAAGCACCAATGACAATGAATGGGAGACATCGAAAGGTAGTTGTCTCTTTCATCCACTAGTCTAGTCAAGGCAGCATAGTTTTATACATTTTGAAAGTCTCACGAAAAAGGTAAAATATAATAAAATAGTAATCACATAAAAATTTCACACTAACTTCCTCTTGATCTGGTATATTGTTCAGTGTGTAATGGCGCTTTGATAGTATTTTCAGCATCACAGTTAGTACACATCTAAAAAAGGTAAGAAAGTAAAAAAAACAACTCAACTATTTGCTTATTCACAAACATTATCAATTTTGCTCGATATCCACTGGAATGCATCGCTTACCAGCAGGAACTACACAAAAGTAACTAAGGTTCACTTACGCTTTGACTAAACTGGTTCCGACTGTTGATCAAATCACTTCTGTTTACTCCTATACACAAGATTCAAAATTATCTATCCAATAAATCTAGTTATATTTATCTTTTAAAATGTTATCCTGTTAACTTTTCAATCTATCCCGAACCTACCTACCTACCTACCTATTGAATTATGAAACAATCAGAATACTATTAAACTGCTTCATCTTTGTGTGTAAATCTTATCAACAATAAAAGGCTACAAATATATTTTATTGGTTATAATTGCACATCATTTAATTGGATCAAATTGATGATCAGTGTTGATTAGGATATTGACTCTTATGCATATGCCTTGATGATATTGTCAATGATTTCAGTTGGATAGTAATACTGAAAAGTGTGTCCAGTAGTGAAATCTAAGACTCATGTTTCATTCTATTTGGAACTTGTCAACTGGATGTATTCAACAGGAAATGTTGAAACATCATTTTAATCTAGTAAAATTAATTATCCTTTAAAATAATAATAATAATAAAAGCTGAAATAGCCTATAAATTAAAACGGGATATTTTGTAATGAAAGTTCATCTTAAGTTACAATGAATTATAAAAACTTGAAAATGATATAATAATATATAAAAATTCATTAGTGTATATTGTATTGAAGAGGAGAATATTTCAACTTCTTTTTCCAAATGGTTAACATTAGCATAAAACATTGAAAATCTATATCACCTATACCTATCATTTGAATAAAGCGAGTGGTTAGTCGGTCAGGTGGAGGCAGGCAGGGATTACTATTAACTTAATCAAAAGGAAGCAACAATAATTAGTGACTTGTAATTGAACTCACGCTTTCGTTGAAGGTTGAGTAGCGTTTTTACCACTAAAAATAGAAAATAGAAAGGTAAGTTATCATTTCGACTATATGAGAAAGGCATAGTTTGACAAAGTGGTATTGATACTGAGTGATGATTGAAGGGAAATGAGAATTCGAAGTTTCCGGATTCCAACCAATCAATAACCACTGGTTTCCTGCTCAATTTCGATCATCTCAGCTTTAAGGTTCAACTGTTGACCAGATTTTTATTTCACTCCAATCATCAATGGTATTACCCGACTACTATGTGGATTTGTGATGCGTAATTACCGCTTCATCTTATTCACACTGGCTGCCTAGTTGTCAGACTTCTCAGACCAATCGAAATCTAACTGAATCACAGCACGGAAGCATCATATTATCATGATTATCATTTTGACTATGTGAGATAGCCATGGCTTGGCAGACTATTATTCATACTATTCATACTGATGATTGAAGGTGAAATGAAAATTTGAATCAAGGTCGGCTTCGAACCAGTGACCACTGGATTTCCGGCAGCCATTGTGAATGTAATCCAGCAATCACAACGCACGTCACAAATTCACACAATAGTTGAGCAAAACCACTAGTGATTGAAGTGAAATACAAATATGGTCAGCAGTCGAACTTCTTAGTTCAGTTGTTATATCATCGAGTTGGAAACACAGTGGTCTCTGGTTCGAATCCGGTCACGGTCCAAATTTTCACTTCACCTTCAATCATTCATCATACAGAAAGATAAGTAATAAAAATTTCCTATAGACAAACATGCGAAAATTCTCTACATCACAACAATTGTACATGTGTGTTCGATAAAACTGTTTCTTTTATGAAACACACAAAGATACTTAGGTTAGAGAAGTTAACTGGAAAATAGGTAGATATAATATTCTAATGAATATTACACAATACATCTGTACTAACAACACATAAAGTTGAATAAAATCTAAGCAAATCTCAAATTTTAGTTTACTTTGTGCACATAAACGGAATATAACTTGATCAATGTCTAAGATAAATGGAAGTCGGTTAGGTTATTTGTAGAATATAATCCAATGGAGTAATTGGCTTCATTCTATCAGTTGTGACTAAACTACTAAGGAAATTTCAATTGACAGTATTTGAAGTCTTATTCATTATCTTTTGGGGATTCCCTTTATCAACCATTCCAATCATTCCATAGAGATGAGTTACTTTTTCTTTCAAGTTATTCGACTAATTTCAAAATATTCAACGAATGATCCAGTTTAATGTGAATTAATCAACATTGAAAAAAAGGTGATAACTATTTTTCCTCAAAAATAAACCTTACTCGTTTAATATATATCTCCATGCTTCACGAATATGCTCCCAAGTAGCGTTTGACCAATTGGATATAAGGCGACTGATGACAGAGCATCCAGTAAATCTTGAGGATCATTCTCATTGTTTTTTATAATCCAATTCAAATGTCTGTTTTCAGTTGTGATAAAATAGAAGAAATTATATTTACTTGACTAACTAGTAACAACAACAACATATTATGCCTAAATATGATATGATTAACTAATTTACATAGATACAGGATAAAATGCAATTTCGAATTATGGTTGGATACAATACAACAGGTTATCTATCATTTGACTGACTGATGTATGACACTCACATGAAGACTAGATCTTCAGTTCACTTGATTTATTTATACAAACAAGGTTTTTGTTGATTGTTATGTGAATGTGTGATTAGTAGTAATCATCTCTGTTCATTGTAATCACGCTGACTACCTATTCATCACATGGAATCTACTCCCTACTGAAAGGTGGATATACTAAGATGAAGCAAGTGTAGTGTCCAGTCATAACAGGCTTTCAATACTTCTCAAATGAGTATCACTTCATGATGAATATCATTGTGATTTCATCAACTGCCTTCATTAGCTATACGTTATGTCCCAATAAAATGAGGCCATTTTCTCTCACAACTATATCTCGAATACAGTTTTTTTGCTTCTTGTAAACCTGATATATCCAATCACTTATACATTGACATATAAAATAAACAGTAATTTCACATGTATTATCTTATTGAAGCAAACATCATTTTACAAAGCTTATTACTGTCACTATTGTCATTCATCAATGAGTAAAAATGTTTAATCAGTCAGTGTAACTTAGATGTACAGTTTGAAATCGAAATCATTACAAATCTCCAGATCATAATTGACTGAATAAAATTCTCAGTAAAATAGTTTACAATTCTCATTTGATAAATACCGTGTAAGGTGAGAATATAAATTCACTGTATGATAATATACATTAAAAATGATTTCTATAGGTGAAGCTTTCAAGTTATAATTATCCTTCATTGTACACAGAAACCCACTAAGTTCATTAGTATTATTATAAGAAAATCTCAACTTACAGTCTCATAATCCACATATCACGAGAACATGAAAGTGCCTGTAGAATACTACTTTTCTCCTCTTCTTTAATATCCACTACTAATAATTTACTCTTCAAAAATTCCCATTCTTTTTGACCACCAATACGAATAGCTGTACAGTAGATAGCTGGTCTCAAACTTGGCGGTATCCTAAGCATTCAAGGTACAAGTTAAGAAAAAAAAGTGTAATTTCTAGTGAGTTACAAATAGATGATCGATTGAAGAAATCAACATAAAACCTCGCACACAGTTACATCGACTCAAAAGGAACATGTAGACAGAAAAAAGAATGAAATCAAAGTCGAAAAAGTTGTATGAGAGAACAAACAGTTAGAAGATAGAGATAGATTAGTGTAAATATTCAAGCTTTAGAAGACACCAAAGAATGAATATATCTGTGCCTGTGTCACCGATTTTCGTCCATTGTATCAACAGTCGTCAACCGATGATTCATTTGGTCCTGGAGATCCCAACCATGCAGTCTACATCTCCCTACACACCTAAAATCAACAGTTAGAGGGAATTCATAGACTGGTGATGCCACACCTTCATCTGGCCATCATGAAACCTCTTCCCACCCAATCCAACACATTCAGGTAAGAATTGGATACAAGGAAATAGAAAAACTTCAATCAAATGGATAAGCTTTTCTACAATGACCTACATGACCAACTAAATAAGGGTCATCATCACTTTCTAAATTATCCCCACTTACTGATTGTTCAGAATTTCATTCTATATACTCATGACTACAATAACATCAAGTTGTTCTCCAGTCAAATTCTTACACGTACAAACTACTAGACAAATTCTTGGTAGTTACTTATTACTTACTATTCAAGTAATTGTTCTCATGGTTTATTACCAACATACACCACACCTGATAAAGAAACACCTTCTTGAAATCTATAAAATACATTAGATAATTGTAGCTAATAAATATTTGAGCTCTATCCATGGGCGCTCATGAACATGTGCCATCTTGGTCAAGGAATGACAAAGAGCATCAACGATGCAATCCTCTCACATCTAGTATACACCAAACACCAGATCAAGATAGACCATGCCTTTTCTGTGATATATCGTGTCCCTCTACTCCCTCCTTTACAATCTGCCTAAAGGTGCACGACTTTGCATCTTATCCATAACCGAAGACATAGGGATCAACGCAAGAAAACTCGACTTATGTGTTTAGAAGAAATATATGTACATCCACTTTGTTTACCTTGACTCACAGCATGGTCAACACCTACCTTATGATTTTCATTCCATTTGAACAATAACTCATCACTAGAGATGATTATTATTTGACCCTTAGTTAATAAACACAAAGTCTGATGGTCGTGAGGACAGTAACTCAACAATGATATTGGGTGACGGTTGCGCTATATCGTGAGCTAACAGAAGTTGGAAATATGGAAGATTGGATTCTGATTCAGTGGCTTAATGCGCGAGGTGCTGGCCACGGAACCTGGAAGTCACAAGTCCGATCCCTAGTGGAGTCGTGGGTAAGCACTGCTGGGGAGTTCCATACTAGGACGAAACAGCTGTCCAGTCCTTCTACATTTCCTTTCTTCCTCCAAATGATGTCAGTCGACGATGAATAACAACTTGAAAAGTTATTCTAGCAAAACACTACTCATGATGATAATGATTACTTTCAATATTAAGCCTATCTTGATTAAAAAACTTAATTCCAATGGATAATCACCATCATATAAGGAAGGCACTAACTACTATATGAGCCATTAGATAGACCAGTTGAACACAATTACAATATGATGATGAAATCAATAAGTGACTAACAAGTTCTCTTCAGGATTGTTCATCCATTTTTGATAATATTCTTTTACCATTTTAACACATGAATAGTGTTCAGCTTGACATGCCAATCTTGTTAAAGTTAAGCGTAACATGCTAAAATGAAATAAATGAAAATATAAACATCAACTTTACTCTACTAAAAGATGGTTTCATTCAACTATTTGAAAAGATGTATACAAACAATTCATAGATTTGTGTCAGTGTCAGTTAAGCTGTAACAGATTTCCTTTTCATTATCTTTATGAATTAGTTAGAACAGACACACCTCTTCAGTGTACTACACTGATGATGCATAATGAATCCTTTACTGTTGTGACATCTGAATGATTGAATTGTCCAATCGAAATGCTTGATGGGTAGTAAAACAGAAATTATGAGTGAGAATTGGTTACAAGTGGATAATCGATTAGGTTATCTAAGCCAATAGGGTTATCCTTCAAGACTTTCATCAATGATAAGCACAAATGACTAGACAACTAAATCGTTTGGCCAAGCCCTAAAGAGATCAGTCATGACTTGAATGCTTTGATGGTGAAGCCTCTCACCAAATCACTGAGTGATGCGGATTTCCTTGTGGTTACAGATAAGCCGTTGATGAGTGCTATGAAGCATGAAACCTCTCCAGTTGACAGTTTGGAGCGTCCACTTCCATTCCATCTGCTGATTCCTCACAGATTCCTAGCCTCGCACTTCTATGCTATACCTTCTCATCTCTTTTGCAATCTGGTCAGTCGTGCTAGCTTCATACATGGTGAGGACATTCATGTCCTATGTTGAATTTCGCTTTCATCGAGGGAGAGAAGACACATCGGCATGACCAGTTGACTTTGTGAAGGCTTTCACCAACCATCGTCATTTCACCTCTCCGATTACAGCGAGGAATACATTGGATTTTATCTTTTATGCTTTCTTTGTGCTTTGAAATTTCTCTAGCGGTTAGATTGGTTTTTCGGTGTAGGGTTGCTAGCCCTATTATGTCCAACTTTCCCTTTTATCCGGGCTTAGGATCGGCTAGTAACTAGTGAACTAGTTATCCTTCCAAAATTCATATATCGAATTAATACAAATGCTAAAATATGGCAAAATGAGTGGAACTTACTGCTTCATATGATCTGTATCTTCTCTCATGGTAGTCCAGTCGATTAATTTGAGCGGTTCATCTACAAGTATTCGTAAATATGCTTGGAATGCTCCATAATTCTCGTCCATAGCAAGCATACGGTCTAGATAGGAAAGTGCTCGACGTGTTGTTTCCCAGGCAACATACTGATCTTCTTTCTTCAAATATTTCGTCAAATTTAGATAGACGGTATATGACACAGCAGCACGACTTGAAGCATTCAACAGAGAATAATTAATGTTTGATTAAATGAATAATCAATTGGAAATTATTCACCTTCTAAATCATGATAAGTTAAATCTGATTAGAATTCCAATGATTCGAGGAAATAGCCAACATTTTCTTAGACAATAACTAAACGTCATACCATCTTTGACTTCACCGCTGAATGACTCTGGTTCAAATGTCTAACGAGATGCCAATTCCACAAAATCTTCATAAAAACCTTATTACTCCTCAGTGTTCACATTAAGAAACCTACGCCAATAGCATCCTGACAACTGCCTCAAACCACTTAATATAAATGTTTACCTAGCTAACAAGAATGTTATAATTCCCTGTGTATAAGCATTTTGAAATATACTGAAATAAAATAATTGTAGTGTTTACATCAGTACATACAGATATACGAGCAACCATCTAATCCTGCACAGAAGTGTAACCACTGGATTTCAAATTTTTCTCAACAGTCGAAAGTAAAACAATAAAATTTGCATCTTCTAATCGACTTCAAGTTAATTTCATCATGTTTCCTCATCCAATAGTACTCAGTAGTTAGATGAGATAACAACTGTACAGTCTATGAAGTCGCGTGTTCATTCCTGAGGGAGAGAAATACGCAGTGTGTTCAGCTCCCATCACAATCATCCAAATCGTTTTACATGTATAATTAAATCTGATCAAAGTGAGTAAAAGAGGCACTGAACTACTGAATTGCAATAATAACTGGTTTGGAGTGTATTACATACATTTATCTCTCAGATTTTAGATAGACATTCATCATTTCAATAGAATGAATATATACATGTTGTAAACGATGTCCTTCATAACTGAGGTACACATGTTGCTTCAGATCATTTTATGACTAGATTTCACAAGAAAGTAACAGTTCATCTTCCATGAAATAATTGGCACACTGTTCAATACAGGCCACATTTATTTGTTCACTCTATACGTGACTTAAAATTTCATGTTGATGTAAGTTTAAATATTGCCTTAGTGAACATTGTCACCGCTACACGAATATAAACTACTTGGAATAGAATGACTGACTGACTGACTTCGTTTGGAGAAACACTGGAAACCTGGGAGCACTGCACCTCTGTTATGTTGAACCATGGGACTCCTCAGTAATGTGTACCCATGACTCCGGTAGGGATGGGACGTACAACATCCAGGTTTGGCGATCCCCTCGTAATCACTGACCATCTGGGTCACAATCCAATGGTACAAATTTCCTATTTCTATGTGTTCGTGACATAGCGCGGCCTCGATACTATGTCGTCATTGAATAACTGCCCTCACATCCAATTTGTCTGACCATACTGGTCATGACAGGGTCATTAGTGCCCACTCCACTCCACTCACCTTCTGAAGACACCCATTGAGGAAAACACAGCTACGCAGTCCTCTCAGCTTTCCAATGCTTCTCCAACTGATATCATTCCATGATGAATGCTAACCTGAAATCAATCGAAAAATTCTTACAAACCTCCAAATAAACATTGAATGACTATACTTACTTTGCTAAGTTGAATAAATCATCCAGAATTTGTGTTCGTGAATGAAGTGGAATAGCCTAAAATAATGAAATGGGATCAGTTGAAACTCTGTTAGGCAAACTACATACTCATGACTTTTCAGCATCAGACATCATTAGAAAGGTGGGTAGAATTAGAAAAAATTGAAATACGCTTTAAAGTTTGATACATTTTGTTATAAAAATGAACAGTAAATGAAGCTTATGATATACTGGAAGTAATCATCATATTGAGAAGTAAGTTTACTTCATAGTCTGACTACGAAAACAACAACAAAACGATCTTCCAGTTTTAATAATGATGGAGAGATAGATAGTATTGAAATCCAGGATATGTAATTCGTCCTATTTAGGACTTGTCAACTATTCATCATTACTATGATTAAAACACGGGTAATATTGAGGCATCTATGCAGGAGTCCATGTACCAATAGAGACTGATCAATTCCGTCCAATCAACGATGATATATTACAAGCAATAATACTAAATCTTTCACTTAGTTCAACAGTGATGTTTCCCTTAATTACGGGGATTGAAATCCTCATTCATAGGAGTTTTTATTGACAATCAAGTTATCATTTACTAAACTGAAGTCTATTCATTATGCTTCCTTCAATACAATGAATACAACATATTGGAAGTTTTTAGAAATTGATTGACATAAATACAGAATGTATTTCATATATCAAACATTTTCATAATGAATTACTGGTTGATAACGAAGATATTCAGGGTGGAACAATAACAACACATACTCGATAGTCTTTGTATAATTGTTCAGTTAACAATTCCCAATTATTGTCAGCATAATGAACACGATAAAATCCAGCTTGTTTAATATTGAATAAATACCATGAATTCGGTTGAACATCTAATGTTTGTGTCATTGTCTCTATAAAGTAAAGTTCAATAGAAGGAGAAAAAAGAAACTTATAACAATAAAATAAACAAACAATTCTAATATGTTTTTTCAACATAATATTCACTATCTGAATAATCATAATCACGTTATCATTTAACTATTAGAGATAGTTGTAGTTGATTGAAGGTGGGATGAAAATTTGAACCGCTGTTGGATTCGAACCAATGACCGTCACGCTTTCAGCCTGATTCTCTACCAACTCAACTACGAGGTCCGACTACTCTCCAAGGGTTTTGCCTGATTACCATGGGAATTCGTGAGGCGCTATCATCGCTCGATTTTATTCATACTGGCTGTCTAGTCAGGACGTCTCATTCCAATCCAAATTTAACTGGAACAGAGAGGGAGAGGATCATATTGATTATCATTTGACTATCTGAGATAGTCATAGTTTAGCAGACTAATATTTATACTGGGTGATGACTGAAGGTGAAATGAAAGTTTGAACCACGTCCGGATTCGAACCAGCGACCACTGACCAGTTAGACAATATGAATGCGATCAAGCAGTAGTAACGCGTCATGAAGTCACATGGTAGTCGGGAAGAACCCTTGGTGATTGAAGTGAAATGAAAGTCTATTGATCAGTTGGACCTCTTCAGTGAGTTGGTAGAGCATCAGGCTGGAAATCCGATGGTCCCTAATTCGAATCCAGTCATGGTCCAAACCAACATTTCACCTTCAATCATCACTCAGTATAATTATGTTAGTACATTATGCTTAACAAAATTTTGAAAGTAACTTGAAAGCAACTGATAATATAATAAGGGTGTCTTACAAAAAGTAGTTAGTAAATTAACTGCCGTTCTCCAATTAGATCAAATAGATAACTGATGTTCAAGCCAATTTCACTTGATAAGAAGATAAATGTTACCCTATGGATCAAAGGTGTCCGACTGATGTCAATCCATAAGGCAGACTATCTTGAATTCAATCAGTTCCCTAAAAACATCTGAACAAAATTGAAATAAACTACATAAAGTTCTGTATTTAGGTTTTGTTTACTCTTTATATCATGTACGGACCAAATTACAACCCTACACATCATCACAGAACAGAGCGTAGAATGGCAATCAACTCTCTACCTCAACTTCACCGACCTTTTGGATTTGGAAGATGATGATTTAGGTCGAATGTCTTGTCGTACAAACTCCTTACAGAGGTCGCTGAATTGAACCTAATAGGGTAACCGGAAAATTACAAGTATCAAATAACAATTGATACCCTTTCTATGTCATATCCCAGTGACCTAAAGAGCAACACCGTGGAGTTTGAAGTGATGGGTGGATGGTTCGAGTATCAGTGGGAACAACACCACTCAGTGGGATGTAGGGGGCTGACGAGCCGCAAATAAGACGAAACGTCTATACTCTATTCCACACATTCTAGCCCAATTCGAGTATAATTTATTTTTTATATTCTGACATTACTTTGTAAGGAAATTATGTCATTCATTTTACAATAATTTATATTACGTCGTGAAAAACGAATGAATGGGGACATGAATTTCGAAACAGTAGTTAATTCCAGGAAGATGGGAACCTGTCGACCTGCAGAATCTATGGATCATGTTATAATCACTCTTTGAAATATACAAGTTAATGCTTGAACAGTCCTCCTTAATGGGTTACGATAACCATTTTAGACATTGGACTACTCAATTATTTATAAGTAGTGAAAGCAACAACATTTAATTTTCATAGGTCTCACTGACGTTCTGTGGTAGTATTTAGAGATGAACTTTCATATGGGAATTTCGTTATCCAATTTTAAAACATTTCACTGAACTGAAACCAACTGCTCTTCATTTACCATTTTGAAGAAAATGTCAATCATCACCATTCTTTAATTGTACCAGTATGCAGTAAGCGACAGTCAGAAATCATCATAACTGATGTTGAAATCGTTTTGTCCTATATCTTTCTCAGTCGTTTTATCCAAATTCCCAAACATAGGATACAGCCAACAGACTCCATCCATTCACTCAGTGTTCATATTGAGCATCTATACAACAAGGTTTCACGTGTTCACATTCCTCTGCATATAACTACTTACATATCATAATGAATTTGGTGACTAGCGGAGGAACTCAGGACGCAGGTTCCCTCCTATTGGGACCTGTCAGCTGGACGTACCTGCACTCCGGTGAGTGATACCGTTCTCGCAGAGGCTCGAACTCAAAACCCTTCTCTTCAAACGCCAAGCGCATTGTCCACAAAGCCACTGAGGCACGATAGCTACTTCGTGTGCAAAGGGTCTCAGTTATTGTAATCATACTTGTAAGTTCCAGTTGCTATACAGGGTTGAACTAGTCGACCGCTGTCGGCAGATGGGCTCCTGTGTGGATGCCTCGATACATTCATATCAGTCTAATCAACGTTTCATATTCTATACTTTTGTATGTTAACGAAATGTCAAACTTTATGTATCATATACATCGGCGGATTGGTGAGAATACACAATGTATCACTTACTGTTCATCATCCAAATAACATCTGCTTCATCCCAATTATTAGTCTTTGATGATCCATATGTCAGTGGTATTTTCCAAGTGAAGCTGAAAATGGAAACATTACTCAACTGGGTATTACAATATGGGATAAGCAATTTAAGTGGTAAACAAATGCATAAAAACAAGCCTTACCAAGATATTGTCTAAGAAGAATTTCATTGGTGTATGTGGTAGGAGTTGAGCATTAGCCTTACTAAGATTAGATGACCTTAATTTATCCTTTTACATACCGAACGATTTATTCATTTCAAGGTGATACTCTTCAAGGACTGACATCGATTAAAGAAACATTTAAAACTTGGGAGGACTAGACAACTTCTTCGTTCTAGTATGAGGTTCATCAGAAGTGCGCACCCACAATCCTACCAGGAATCCAACCCAGAAAGTTCAGGTTCTGTGGCCAACACATCACCATTGAGTCACTGAGTTGCAATCCGATGGTCATTATGTGTCATACTTCTTTCAGTTAATAATAAAGTATGACGTGAATGCAGTGCAATCTTTGAGCAGCTGTCTTCATATTCGACTTTGTTGGCCCTACTGGTCATGACTTCTAATTAGAATCTCGGGAATCACATCTTGAAGCCAGTTGCCTATGACCAACAGATTGACTAAATTTGGAGTTAGGTAATAGGCAAAGTGATTTAACAGAAATCTTTAAATTCATCAATTATCAAGAGAAAAATTGATTGCGGTATAAATCCGTTTCTATGATTTCACTGTGGTGACCCGATAGTCTGGTAAATAATATCCTGTTGTTTGAAGAGATTAGTCTCGTGTTCTAGTCTTGGTTATAAGTATATCTGTCATTGAGAGGCAGGTGCGCATCTAGCTGACAAGTCCTAAATATGACGAACCTCATGTCCCGGAATCAACTGCTCACGAAAGTCTACCTATAATATCATAAGTGTACTTCGCTCATTAAGTTCTGAGATGAAACCAGACGTTTGGAAAGTAGAAGAAATTGAAAAATAATTATCAAGTTTACCAGTATACTGAAGCATCATCAAACTTGTTGTCTGTTTTATACGCTACCAAATCAGCATCGTGATAGAAGAAGATTCTACTAAGTGTGTTCACGGTTGATTGATTATATAATCTTGTGAAAAGTAAAACACACAGATTTTGATGTATAATGTCACTAGGAATTTGAATGTTTCCTCTACTCACTCATGAAGAAGCTGATTTGTATGTAATGAGACACAGATTTAAATGACCCTATTAGTAATATGAATTCAGCTTTTTAGGAAACTCTAAGCAATACGAATTGAAAGCTGATTTTCTTCCAGAAATTACCTTTTTATCACTACTGATGAAGTAGAAAATTTACCAATTCATATATATCGATCGTTATCATAATTTCTCTCTACATTTATTCATAAGCAAGTTTTATCATATTTTTCATCCATAAAATGATTCTATTTATCAAACTTCAGATAAACTATTAGCATAAATTATCTCTATATCTCACTTATTAGATAGAATGTTGATATTAATATAAGTAAAGCTGAGAAGTTCACTCACTTATATGGTGATGGATTTTTTGCTGCTTTAGCATCTGGTGGCTCTAAATAGTGTTTTTGTTCAAATTGAAATAGACCATTATTGATTCGTTGAACAATAACAAGTGGATAATTCATTTGTTTCATCCATGTATCCATGACTGATTTAACATTTACATCTTTCCCTACAAGTTTTGCTGCCTAACAATACAAAAAGTAATTCCTATGTGTTTTAAAACAAATTTACATCAAATTTAACATTGAACAAATATAAAAATTAACACAGATCCCTTAAAATCCTATTGCCTATGGTGTGAATTATATTGAATTAGGATATAATGAAACATTTGCAGAATGTACATTGATGAAAGATTCACTGCAATCTTACATCATCCTACGACTACTTGTTGAGCCTAGTGAAGAAGTGTATTTCTGGTTGGAATTAATCATTGGCCGACAACAGTTAGAGGAACATTGAGAACCTGGAAACACTGAATATGTGTTTCGTCCTAGTATGGGACTCTTCTTCATACTATTGGATTCTGACCGGGTGGATCATTGGAAACGAGCTGACGATGGAAACTGAAGGTCCAGGATTCGACTCACAGAGGCGTCATTCTAGGATGAAGCAGTTGTCCAGTGCTCCCTGATTCCCAATATTCCTCCATTTTATGTTGGTCCATAATGAATTCCAACATGAAATCAATTAATAAGTTTACACAAACTTCCAGATTGAGGAAGTGTATTGTTAGGAAGAAAGAATACTATTCAAAGAATAAAATTTCCTCTCCAACAACATCATTTACCAAGGCTGTACAATCTTATTTATGAGTACCAAGAACAAACAACCATTTATGATTGCAGATTAGAAAAATGTTCAAAAGTAGAATAGAAATTTGTATTGAAAGATGGAAATCTTTTATCTAATAATTCAGTATTACTGAGACTAAGATATAATGAGTGATTGAACGTGATTCTACATTTTAGAATGTGCTTCTATACACCGATTAATCAGCAAAGCTTCTAACATAAGCGCATTACGAAATCATACTTATGTGAAACGCTTAAATTTGACGTGTTAGACAGTTATGAAGCATGATTTCGGTAGAATTATTTGACCATGAATAATGGAAATATTCAATGACTTGCATGTACATCTTGAAACCGAAACAGACTAGTTCTGTGGAATTCATTTTCAAACAGAACACTTTATACATAGATTATAACTAGTTCCATAGAAGCCAGTATACTTAGAGTTAGTTACACACTGAGATGGCTCAAAGTACTAACTTGTTCTTAAAGCTCCGGAGCCCAATTGAATCCATGTCCTTCTGAAATATCTAGAAAGCTGAAATAGTGGAGAATATTTGTAGTTCAGGTTGCATTATGTTCCCTGAGCTGGGCTGTTTTATAGTGAAACTTTCATCGTCTTGCTAAACGACATCATCATCAGCACTAACTTCAGTATGAAGTGAGCTGTCAATTTCTCTCCGTCAGTGATTTAGTAGCTTGCCATGACAATGTGGTCTCTGATTGGTTGTTTCCTACGACTGTTGTGTCATTCATTCTATAGACTTTCCTGTTGGCTGTTCCTTTGCTTGACCACTCACCTCACTGTCATTCATCATTTTTCTTATTGGTTGATAGATTGGGTCTATGTCTATACATCTATTGATTGCTGACTGGCTGACTGACCTGAATGCTAAGCTTCTAGGAATTCTCTGAAATTCTTTGGGTTTCCTCTCTCCATCCAATATTTCCACATTGGTAAAATGGAATTCAAGTCCATAATTATCCACATGCATTGAAATGAGTGATGAAATGTCTTGGCGTTTAATAGGCAATTGGTGTTGATGTAGACGAAGGTGAAGAGGGTGACCACTTTATCCAATGTAGTGTTGACTACACTTATTGCAGTTGATTGTTGCATCCTTTGGTCTGCATAGTAGTGTTTGGAGGGAATTTGTCGGTTTATGAGCCACACCAACTCCATCAAGTGGTTTCAGTAATCTTATCATGATTTCTGATATGTTTTTTATATACGGTAAATTGATCCGTTCACTGATTTCTATCAATGATTTTCTATTTGATGATGTACGTGATAGGCAACTTCTGATAAAGTTTCGTGGGTAAGCGTGCTTTTTTAGGATGGACATCAAGTAATTTTCTTCGATTCTACGATAAGTTGTTGTACTGCAGTGTGTTCTCGCTCTTCTGAGTAGAGTCTGCACGCAACTGATCTTGTGTGTTGTTGGGTTGTTGCTACTGTAATTGAGGATTCGGTCAGTGTATGCTGGCTTCGAGTACACTTGGGTTTCAAGCTTCACCGTATTTGTTCTATTGACCAGAACATTCAGGAACGGTGGTTGATTGTTTGACTCCTTCTCCATTGTGAATTTGATGTCACTGAAAACGTTGTTGATCAAATTGTGGGTGTTTTCTATATCATCCTTTTTATTGATGATAAAAGTGTCGTCCACATAGAGAATCCAGAATTTCGGTTTGATCGCAGATAGGATGATGGCTTCCAGTCTCTGCATCACTACTTCTGCAATTAGTTCGGATATCGGAGTTCCTTTCATCTTTTTGTATATCTTGCCGTTGAACTGGATGATGATATGCGTTGGAGTGTCACCACCTTTGAAGTGTGTATACCGATTAATTAGACTTTCCGCAGAAGTTTCGGAAGTTGTTTTGTATAATGTTTTGGTTTCTGTACCACAAATCTATAGTAGTGACTACTTTGAAAGAGTATTTCTCCGAGTTCTTCTAGTTCAGTGTTATCTAAGTCTTTTGTAAGAACCTGTGTAACTGTCGAGGACAATAAATGAGTTATGTTTCCTTTCATGTTTAGTTTTCAATCCTGAAAATGCACATTGTCCAAGAAGTGACCAAATTATATTGATCGTTTTGTCATTTGATCACTTCCAGTGCCCCACTGATGTCCTATAGAAAGTCAATCGAGTCCTAAATAGATGAGTGTTAACACCATTGACTGTAACACTGGATGATATGGGCTCGAATCCTTGAGGGAGGGGGGAACAATTTCATAGTGGTTGCAGATATACCAACTGTACTACCTACACCTATCAATGAATAATTCTCAGTGAGTTATTGTCAGAGAAAAACAACAACATAGAAATGGTAGCAAGTTACATAAGAAACATGAGAATATTTGACAATATGAATTAGTAAATATGAGTTGAAATCAAGAAATGAAGGACGTTTTACAAAATACGTAGATAATTATCACTTAAGAAGGAGATGAGAAATTAGTATTATTATTATTTGTCCCTTGGGTTCCTAGTGGAACATACGGCTTCAGTAGGACATCACCATTTCACTCTGTCCTCTGCAGTCTTTTGCAACCTGGTTCCACCACTGCGCACAAGCTTCCATTTCTTCGCCAAACGATCTCCTTCATGTCACACACGCTTTGGACGCCCAACTCGTCGTTTCCCATTTTGATTCCACTCGACGGCCTGGCCTCGCCTGATGTGTGATGTCCTCGAATAGTTTTCTCAGTGTATGCCCAGTCCAATCCATCTCCACTTTCTTCTGCATACACGTTGGGTGATCGGTTGTTTGGTTGGTTCGTTACCCAACCAGAGTGAGTTCCTTGTTGTTTATTCTTTCTGGCCATCTCATGTTTATCTCTTACTCCCTTGGTGGTTATCGTTTGGTCTTATTTCATCTTCTTTTTCACTACATAACCATCTACTCATCTATTCTTTGTAAATTTCTCTTCTATCTTACCTATTTACAATTGATTCTCTCACTTTGTTATATGGATTATCACTGATATTGTTGTAAAACGAATTATGAAATATAACCATTGTACTCTGAGACTGTAAACAGCTGAAGAGTATTCATGAAATACAATGATGGAATCATTTTCTTTTCTACAAACTTCATCATTCCAACTTTAGCCAACAGTTGGGTGATTTGGTAATAAACTACAAGTGTCATATACTTTAAGAGACTGAAATATTGAATGGTCATTAGTTTGAATTAAAGGAGACTATGCAAAACTGTTTTTCAACAGTATAAATACACATTTCATATAGTTTAGTTGAATTAAATCATCATAAGTGTAACAATTAAACTCGTAACAGAAGGAATTTCTTACTTTACGGACTGATAAATTGAAGTGAAATATGAACTAAGCTGATGACTAACAATCACTGAAGTTGATGAGATCAACTTGATGCAGAGAGAAAAACAAAATTTTACTTCAAAGAATCGAAACCATACTTATTATATTTGAAAAATAGATAAAATGTTTGATAATCTCCTCTTTCATTTGTGCAGTTTATGGATAAATATGAATATCTGAGTGCAATGTGCTTTGTGTTAAATATTTACACACACACACACCTGCCCCCCCCCAAAAAAAGAGAGAAACAATCAATAAAATGCCTAATGACTAGTCATGGTGCAAAGATGATCATCATCCATATTGTACATCATAAAACTATAAAGACTAAACAATGAAAATCTTTAAAGAAATAAAAGGTGAATAGTTTGGATTGCTATGAAAACTTATTTTCAACTGTTTTGTAATTATACAAAGAAGAAAACAATCTGAGAACAGTCATATATTACTTGTAGAAGTCATAGAGTGTAGACATTGAAAAGATGCTTCATCTATTAAAGTTTAAAGTGGATAGATAGTGTCATGTATTTCATCAAGACAACACTATGATTACTCATTTAGATAATAATAAAAATATACACTTCTACTATTCCAGTGAATTACATAATAAGTGAATAAAAATAATTGAAGCATTTCAATGTGTTTTAATAGTTGATAAAACATTTTTGGCACAGATTAAAGAAGCATGTAAGGGGATGCAAATATGATAACCATTTGGTCAATATGTTTATATGATTTTCACTATGGTGTAGGTAATACAAATTCTTTATCTACTTTACGGCAGGTTATTTCAATTTTTATTTGTTGATTCAATCACTCACCTACTCACTCACTCACTCACTCACTCACTCACTCACTCACTCACTCACTCACTCACTCACTCACTCACTCACTCACTCACTCACTCACTCACTCACTCACTCACTCACTCACTCACTCACTCACTCACTTGCTCTGTCTGTCTGTTGTGATGTATTGTAAGTAAGCCTTAGTGTAAATAATCTTAGAGATTAACTATCATCTTTATTCCTGTTACTTTCTTTATCAGTGAAAGACAATATTCATTAAAGTTAGTTGTACAACATGACAATATGGATCAACTGTACACCTTATATCGTGTTACTGAAGTATTCAAAATAAGCAGTCGTTCAAATATACAATCACTATTGATAATTCGTTTAACACCTTCCACTCTACTGAAGCAATGTATTGTAGAAGAGACAGTACAGTACTAAGCTTAAATAGAAGAGTGTATATGTCTCTGAGAGAAGAGTTGCGACAAGTATACTAACTAGGTACTTACTATTGTTAGCTTCGTATAAAGTTATTTTAATTTCATAGCTGCATATTCTTAACAGAAATTACTCAGAGCATACAACCCGACCTGAATAGTTTGATGGTAGGGTGGCCGACAGCAACATGGGGTAGAGCGAGTTCGAACCCCTTCCAGGACATCGGCACCTATCAGGTTGCAGGTACGTACACCTTGCTGTCTAGTGTCAACAACCTCGAAGCCTAGATCAAAGGGCGTTTGCCAACTGACTCCAACTAACGTAGACTACACTTTCGGAAAGTCACAGTTCCACTGCAGATCTCCTGATATTTTGACTTTGGATACAACCGGCATTGATTAAATACTCTGATTTCTATGCAAATCATTTTCCAGAATTAAATTTGCTTATTCTAACAGGAAAAGATAATACACAAGTTATATTCTTCAACCTATCACAATAGTTTAATAAGATACACCTGACTTCCAATGGAATTACCAATCATATATTAAGTAATTTTTAGAGATAATTTATCTTGTACTATGACAATATCTACCTAGTTGTACCTTATATTTCTATTGTTCTATTGCTCTTTCTTAAAGTCAACTTTTTTCTACTCACATATGGTCTCATTTACTTTCAGTTTGGATGACTAATCTGCTTCCATTTATTTAACTAGCAGGAATCTTATTGTGAATGTAATTAAATAATAACAATGAATTATGCAATACATCAATATTACAGTGGACTGTTAATTTATTTTCGGTGCTAATTACAATTAACAGTGCGTTTGTGTTCGGCAAGTGAAATCAGTGTCCACCTGAGAAATAATACAGGCATCTTACCAACTGTGAATCGTTTTCATAAAGCTTGACAGCCTAGAAAGTTGTACAATACCAACGCAAAACTCATTAACACAATTGAAATAACGAACGGTAAATTGACGTAGTTGAAGATAATATTTATAGTCTGACAAAAATTTCACACCTAAACACAAACTACTAACAACACATAATAAGTACAACTATGCTAAACATGAAAAATACAGCGTGTAGATATATTTGAAACATTTAATATTGCTTCACACATTACAGATCATACATTCAGTTGATGGCACCCAAATTCTCATGACTCACCTCAGTTAGTGCTCTCCATAAATCCTCATGAACAGTATTTTTGTATTTGTTTTGATTAAGATAATTCTTTAATGAATGAGAAGCAATCGAGAAATATATGAGTATAGTAGATTTTTAAGTGTAACATAAATTCATAAAAATATTTCACCAAGATGGTCAAATCAAAATGGAAAATGATGACATATTACAAGTTGCTGAAAACGAATAATAGTCTATTTGCAGGTGAATACAATAGTCAGTCTTTGTGAAAGTTTTCTGTTTAGATGATGTTTAGATGAGATTTTACATAAATATAAAATGTATTTGTTGCATTAAACGCATCCATAAAACTCCACTTATCATAATCGATCTCAGTATTCTGGATATTGTCATGTAAGCTTAATGTGTAGCTGTAGGTTAAACATGTTACAATTAGTGAAGAGATTATATAGTAATTAGCTCAAAATTACTCACTTCATACGCTATGCGGATGAGATAGTCACCAGTAATGTTAGTCAACATACAGCTGCCTGTCATGACAACCTGCAGGATACTGACAGTACTAGTGAGCACAATATTCACAATATCTATATAATAAGTTAGTATATTCGTTATTGCAGTAATTATAAAGTGAAATCTGAACTAAGCTACTCTTTGAACAGCTGAAGTAGTCCCATTGATAAAAGATAAATCAGAGAAAAATATTTTCTTTGCGACGTATCATTTCCAAAATCTATGCATCGTAAGCATACTATATGATACATCCATCAATGCCTAATGAGTCGTTACAAAGTCACCGAGGAAGATGAATAAAGTCACAAGGTGATACGATAACAGGTAGAAGGTCTTATCAAGGTCATTAATTATTGCATACAGAATTTTAGTGAATAAAGACAGAAATGAATAAGCTCTCTTAAAGGAAATAACGATCAAAGCAAAATTGAAGATTCAATGTATCTTTTTCGAACATAAAAAGCAGGCTTATACTGCTGGATAGCTATAGCTTATGCTACGTTGAGGTGGCGAATATGCACTAGCTTCGAAATTTTTGTCTTCACTTCATAAATGATTTTGAAGGGAAACTGTCATGGAGTAAAGTGTCCTGAGGTAACGAAATGCTCAAGAATCGAGCTGTTGACGACTTTATACTGTCTTATAGACAGGAATGCAGGAAAATGTCAGTAGATGTGTTTAGATAGAACATGCTTTATACGGCCTATGTAACCATTGGAGTCTTCTTTCAAAGTCATTTATAAAGTGAAGACAAACATTTCGAAGTGAGTGCATATTCACCAGCTCAATATAGCAAAAGCTGTGATAATCCGGCACTACAAGCCTGTTCTTTGCGTTCAGAAGAGAAACATTCAATCTCCAATTTTACCTTGGTCATGATCTCTATAAAACTGTTTATTCACTTCTGTTTTCATCTAATATAATCCTATGAGCAATAATTGGTGACCTTGATATGACCTACCTGTCACCTACCATCTTGTGACTTTGTTGACCATTTTTGATGACCATATATTGACTCCTTAGCCATTAATTGAAGTAGATATTTTGTTGTAACTATGATTACGATCGATGTACAGCTGTTGGAAATGATTCGTCGAAAAGAAACTCTTTTTCTCAGAATTGTCTTTTATTAAGGCTATTCTTATCACAGAGAAAGATACACTACAAAACAGATGGAAACATAACCATTATTTACATAATACGTGAAATAGACAGTGAAAATTACTGTTCAGATTGTTTTGAAAAAAGAAACTGCGAATTACTAACTTCGGTTTGTGTAAGCTTGATATTAACAAAGTGTCATCCAATTACATCTTGATATCGGGCAAACATCGATGTGAGTGAGGCTTTTTTCAGTTGTGCGAGCCTCTCTGATCGATATGCTTATTCACTCACCTGTGTTACATAGATCTTTGCTCCATATCACGATGTAATTGGATAATTTTAAAGGTCACCACCACCTTCTGTAACAAAACTTGAATATTAACCTGAAAGCTTAATATCAGATTTATACTCTTGAAAAGGATCATCTTAGTAAGATGGAAACTTTAAGGAATAATACAAAATATTTGTTTATTTTGTTACCTGTTCTAATATACTACGCTAGGATTACACAAGTAAAAATACACCTTATACAATGAATCATACTAACTCGGTGCCCAAGATTTTTCAAACCATCCAGTCCATTGTTGGTCAGGATACCTTCAATCTTCAAATTCTTTAACGTAGCTGAAGTATAACCTAATTCATAAGTTAGACAAAGTGTGACTAACATCGAAGTTTGAACCAGTGTAAAACGTGTTAACCGTGGAATCTGAAGGTCGAGGATTTGATCCCTGGTGGGGTGGGGTCACGGGCGCGTACTGATGAGGAGTCCCATACTAGGACGAAACAGCTATCTAGTTCTCCCAGCATCCCAGTGTTTCTCCAACTGGTGTCAGTCCATGATGGGTAGCAACTTGATAAAAATATAGTATGTCCAATTCAGCCACTCTTTTTGTACATTACTATTGATAAAAAGACATTCTAACTAAGCTTATACTATTCGTGTGTTCAACGATACCTCAAAAGTCTTACGGTTGTAGAGTTTCACATTTTTACTATCCACATCAGAATTAATTTCGTAACTTCCCCTATTTACTTATTGGATAACTTTAGGATTCTCGGCAAACATCAATTTCGCAGTGATCTCATAATTCTAGCAAAGTTGATATGAGTAAAAGTGGTACTGAATGAGTCCACAGAAAATATGATATATGTCGGTTCATTTTTCAAAAATATCCTAACTAGTCCCAACTGTATTTGTTTCATGAACAGACAAGTTTTAGTCTAGTCAATACTGAAATGACGTGAAAACTTTACTCACCAGTGAACTCTGCATTAGCGTCTTCATCTAGCAGGACAATATCGTCTGCATGCCTCAAATCAACCAGAGGGCCTTCAGGGGGTGATGGGGGGAGATAAATCCATGTGAAGTCAGACCGATCTAAGGTTATGTCTAATAGAATGTCTATTACGAAGTTAAACTGGATTGGCATTGTGACTGATTTTCAGCAACGTCACCTAGTCTCCTACATCTGATTTTTATCCTCTTGGGGACTCCAGCAAGTTAGTCTACACCTCTCAACCCTGTCTAAATCAACAGTCACAGAATTCGTGCATCTGTGACACATTTTAGTCTAGTCAATACTGAAATGACGTGAAAACTTTACTCACCAGTAAACTCTGTAACAACATGGAAATAATGTTATCTTCTTACACACTGTGAAGGCTTTATGCTGTGAACGACAAAAATTGTTGTGTTTCACGATTTCAAATGATTATCTTAAGACATGACGTTATATATTCAACCTTAATCTTTTGTTTAAACATACCTTGACACCTGCTCGAAATGCATTTCGACCCATAAATGACTCCATCATTCTTAAGACAGATGCACCCTTTAAAACAAAAGTTAAGAGTAAAATTGGTTGGACAAATGAGTAAAGAATTTGTGCAATACATAAAATATATATAGTTAACCAAATAAGTAGTATTTTATTACAGATAATATCTTGCTATACATTACCCTTATATTTCATTTGAATGTTTAGGCGAACTTTATATTCAATTGGTTGTTACTGGAATCCGTTAAGAGAAGCTGAAAGTTGACTTCATATTCACTAGATGTTTGTGTAGATCTAAGAATTTCATAGATCAATCAGTTCAACTTATAGCCTGAGAGAACTGATCGCAACTTTTTATATTCATGTTAGTGATTTTAGTACAATAAAATTTTCTTCATCAATAGATGATGTCAAAAAAACTTGAAAATATTGAAGTATATAATAAAAAGATACACATATATTGCATTACACTTCTTCAAGTATGAATAACTCGAAAGTTTATACTGTATCTTATTAATGAATGACTAAACTTGTTTCATATGTATTAAGTAATCGAAATTTTTATATATTACAAATGTAAAACGATTAAATTTAAAATTGTTTTTGGAATTAACTAAACAAAAAGAAGATTTGAAACTCAGTAGAATATCCTTTAACTAGTTCAAGTTTACTTTTTTTCTCAAACAATTTACTTCGATCTCAGTGTACAGTAAGTACTATTTCTTAAACAGTTTTAGAAACTTCGTAAGAAAGGAAAAATGTTGATTATTTTCTATACTACTACTATTTTAGAAAAAAAGGTAACCATCTAACCAATAATCTACACATCTACACATTATGTCATCAAAATGGTTATGTTGTATGTACACTTGTGATATATTGTAGAATTATTGCTCATTAGCCTGATAGAAAGAGATTGAAATATGGCTAGTTGAAGGTGTGTGTGAATATCTCATCATCTCTCATCCATTTCCTTCTAAGACTCCAATATGAATGAAGCATAGTTCCATATTAGATTTGTTTATTTGATATAAAGCGCACAGTGATACAGTATTATTTACTTGATTACGTTTCGAGCATAATCATATCAATGTAATCACACTTCTTTCGACATCTGATTTTATAGTCCTGTCACCTGATCTCTCTTTGTTTTTTTTTTTTGTTTTTTGATTGGTAGTAAAGTTTTCCATATCTCTGGTATAGGTGTTGCGTCATTCCTATTACATGTGTTGGGTGTGAATTCGATGAACAAAGATTCAGTAATTAATCTCTCTCTCCACCTAGCTATATTAGACTTAAGTACAGTGGTTTTGTCCCATCCTATTGTGTGGTTGTGTGTTAATGAATGTAATGCAATGGCTGAGTGTTTTTCTAGGTTATTGATCTTATTGGGGTCTGTCGTTCTATGTTTAGCTAAATTCCTATGTTCTGTTAATCTAACTGACCCCGACCGGCTAGTTTGACCTATGTATTTGACTTCACAGTCATTACATGGAATTTGGTAGATTATATTATTTTGCTTAATTGGTTCTATCGGATCTTTTAGCCGACAAAGCTTACCTCTAAGTGAGTTTGTTGGTTTAAATGCCACCCTAATTCCAACCTTGTTGAGAATCCTACGTATGGTTTCTGATGTTCCTTCCTTGTATGGTATCACAATAGAGGTGCTGATTTCCTTTCTACTTATGTTGTCACTATTATTTGTATTTGTATTAGTGTTATTATTTTGCTTCTTATGCGTCCGTGTGAATTTCTTAATAAAATGATGGGGATAATTATTAGTTATTAACGCTTCTTTTATGTGTTTCAATTCCTTATTTAAGTCCTTACAATGACTAGTGAGTTTCTCAGCTCTGTTATTTAGACATTTGACTAAACCCGCTTTAACTGACACTGGATGAGATGACTTGAAGTCTAGATACCTAGAAAAACACTCAGTCATTGCATTACATTCATTAACACACAACCACACAATAGGATGGGACAAAACCACTGTACTTAAGTCTAATATAGCTAGGTGGAGAGAGAGATTAATTACTGAATCTTTGTTCATCGAATTCACACCCAACACATGTAATAGGAATGACGCAACACCTATACCAGAGATATGGAAAACTTTACTACCAATCAAAAAACAAAAAAAAAAAAAAACAAAGAGAGATCAGGTGACAGGACTATAAAATCAGATGTCGAAAGAAGTGTGATTACATTGATATGATTATGAGCAATAATTTATGCTCGAAACGTAATCAAGTAAATAATACTGTATCACTGTGCGCTTTATATCAAATAAACAAATCTAATATGGAACTACATTCTACCACAGTGCCCAAGTTTTTCACTTATATGAATGAAGCATAATAAGTAAACACAATGATATTCAGATCTTGGATTGGGTAGAAAGTTGTCATCATATCACATTAATCTGAGTTGTATTTTGCATTAATCTGTATCATTCATGTAAAGCCGACCCTTAAAGTTTATTAGTCATTATGATGAAGAATACTAGTGTCATCTTCATGTTCCATATACAAAAATTCAATTTATTCTAAGTACTAAACTGAAAACAGTGAAACAATGAGACTTTTCAATAACCGATATGTGTCATGTTGTACAAAATCAAGGGAAAGCAGATAATTTTACACCTGGTTGTTTTTGTTCTATGGCTACAAGAATCATTAAATAAACCAGAGAGAGAATCTTTGAGGATTATTTATACTATTTCAATATCTTAGATAGTCATAGTTTGGTAGATAAGTATTTTTACTGTTTGATGATTGAATGTGAGATGGAAATTTCAACCATGGCTGGACTCGGACGGACGACCACCGGATTTCCTGCTCTACCGACTTGGCTACCAGGTTGGACTGCTGACCAAGGGTTTCACCTGACTACCGTGTGAATTCCTGACCGGCTACTACCACTTGATCGTATTCACATTGCCTGCCTGGTCATCACTTCTCATCTCAATCGAAATCTAACTGAATCAGAGAAGGAGACCATCATATTGATTATCATTTGACTATCTGAGATAGTCATAGTTTGCCAGACTAGTATTTATACTGGGTGATGATTGAAGGTGAAATGAAAGTTTGAACCGCGGTCAGATTAGAATCAGTGACCACCAAATTTCCTACTCAATGCTCTATCAACCAAGCTAAGAGGTTCACGGCAACATGTACTCATAATATGAAAAATGTTAATCAGCATAAACATTTTTCAGATAAATCCCAAAAATAGTTCATAAGGTTCACCTGAATAATACAAGCTTATTCCGTTTGGTACACGAAAGTGATATCAAAACTCTTGTCTAGTTTTTTTACTAACTAATTGGAAAAGATGCTTTCTGAAAATAAAACATTTGCAAAGACTACAGACACCTTAGTTAACTTTTTGGTTTGTAGCATCAGTAACACTCAGTACTATGATTATAAGAACAATGTAGGGTTACGTGAACAGTGAACGGAAAAGTATTTAAATCGGTCAAACCGTTGGGACAGTTTAATTGACTGAGATTGTTTGAAGGTATTTCATACCGTATGCTTTATGGATTTTCAGTGGTTGGAATAAGTAAATTTAATACATTTAGATGAATCATCATAAATCAGTTTCACCAGTGTCTTATCTTCATCTAAGTAGTGTAATGAAAGTGAATGACTACATCTCAATCTTTGCTTTTGTCTTCTACAGATTACAGCCTCAGTTTTATTTCTTTTCTCTCTTATGATTAACTTTTATTAGATGTTCCAATGGGAAGTCAGATAACTGAGAAATGATGAATTTTCTTGATGATCTCTGTATGCAGTTTAATTAGCTTTGCATTACAAACTCTCACTTGTGATGAATCCAAATTGCATCATATAAGTAGTAATTCATGCCTTATTTAACTGTTTCATCCATAAATTATCACAAGATGTAGACAGCTTACAAACAGAAGGCTTATTCGATTGAAAGAAACCAGCTAATTGATACTTTAATACCCTTTTGGTGATTCAGTCTTCTCTATGAGTGGATTAATTTATTCTTCAGTTAAATGACTGCCCAAAACACCAAACAAGAGGGTACCAAACAAGTAGTATACACTAATGATAAACACTGACAGTTTTCTGTAAAGTAGAAAAACCAATTAGCATATTTATCCAAATAAGTAGTATAAAAATTTACTCAGAAATTTTCAACTCGTTATTTACTAAAGATAATGAACCACACTTATTGTATGAAGGTTAACAAAACAACCTTGCTATCCACTCTTTGATAGGTGGAATTGAATTCGAACCTATAACTCATCGATTGGTAATTAGATACCCAAACCAATGAGGCATAGTTCCCCTAGCAACATCTCACACTATTTATCTTCAAATGAAATGACCTGAAATACTTTTGGTACTCAATTTGTTAAAATCTATTTAGGAAATCCTACATATAATAATAATAATAATAATAATAATAATAATAATAATAATAGCCTTTTAATTCACATAATGATAGAAAGTATACTTACTTTATTATAGGATATTGGATCAAAAATTTCATTAATTTCATTGGGATAATAAACAGGTTGAATTACTGGACGTGAAGTTGTTAATGAATCACTGATCAACACCTTCTGTATATCATCCAGAAGAAACTGTTCATCCTATATAATTTAATAGAAACTTTACAAATATACAATTTGTTGGTAAGTTGAAATAGACATTTGTAATAAGGCGAAAGTATAAAATATTTCCTGGTGAAGAGATAAGCAAGTGTCATGTCAAACCAGTACCGAAACGAAGTGTTTGATGAGAAGGAAATAGAAAACTGTATCATGAGTTGAGAGGAAAAGGTATATTTAAGCTGTTAACTTTTTCCCATCGAGTAATATATCCAGGCATCCGCAAAGAAGTCCATCTGTCAATAAATGTTGAGCAATTCCATCCAGTATACTGACGGGAGACTACAAATATCAACCAATAACTAATTTGTGTTGTCTAGAAGGGAGTTCTTAAGCCTCACTGACCTAATGGTTAACGCTGTAGCATCTGAATCGATGGGTAAAGGGTTCGAGTCTCAGTGAGATGGAGGTTAACCCACCCACTGTTAGCCTTCAAGCTGACTACTTCGTTATATTGTTCATTTGGCTTCATATTTGCTGAAAATCTGTTCCGATATTCAAATCATTCAGTATCATTATCTTCTCAGAAGCGAAGTAGCTGATTTCAGCCTAGTTATCAAGTTGTTTATTGTATGTATGCAAACAGACTGTATAGGCGCTTTGTTTGTACTCTTTTATCCTGTATCTTATAATTCATTTTTCATCCTAGACGCAAAAACATGAAAGTGATTTTGATTTTATGCAATTTAGAATATAATAAAGTACACATCAAATCTGTTAACATTATCATTCTTCTGAAAAACACTTTTCGGTTGATAAACACATTAAAGCACTCAGATTTCATAGGAATAGATTATTTACAGGAGAAAATCTTATTACTTTTTCGAATTAAATAGCATATCATTTACATCAATTTGAAACATTTAAAGTCTGTATAAAGTATTTAACTATTTGACTAAACTTAATTGAATCAACGTTTTCAACAAACTACAGATATTCATCAAAAACTGACACATACGCTGGCTCCTCAATGAAGATCACGTGGCCAGAATAAAAAGAATAAACAACAAGGAATTCATTCTGGCTGGCAACGAACCAACCAGCAACCTTTCACTTAACAAATGTGCACTGGAAGGAAGTGTAGATGGATTGTAGTGGGCATACACGGAGAAGTCCTATTGGGGACATCACGCGTCAGGCCAGTCCGTCGAGTTGAACCCAGATGGGAAGGGATGAGTTGGACGTCTGTGATGAGGGTGGGATGGAGGGGATTGTGTGAGGAAGAAATGAGAGCTTGTGGGTAGTCATGGAGCCAGAGTGAAAAGATTTGAGAGAAGAGAGTGGAATGGAGATGTGTCACTGAAGCTGTATGTTCCACTAGGAACACAAGGGATAAATAATAATAATATAATAATAATAATATAAATAAACTTTATTTTTAATAGACAGTGATAACATACCATTCCCCATTCTGGATGAACATGATCAACTCCAATGTACTCAGCAAAACTGGCAAAACCTTCATTCAACCATAGATCATCCCACCATTTTAAAGTCACTAAATTTCCAAACCACTACAGATATAAACATAAAAATTGATTATATCAATAGATATTGAAGTGAAATTTCAGTTTTATAACAAAAAAGTTTATAAATTAACTTTCTGTTTATCTAACCTTGCTTAAATCTTGATCAAAACATTGTCTGTGTATCAGATAAAAGTTCACTATTTATTTCAGTTCATAGTTGTTGTTGTTGTCTTTTTTAGCTATAATCTAATTAACTGAATTCTCTTGTTTACTTAAAACATGAGTAAAGTTGATTATGAATTGTTTATAGAATAATTGGTAATTATTTGGAAGATATTAGTTCTTCTTCTGTGTTTTTCAGACCAATTGGGGTATGATTTTAACGTTGAGAGCATCGCGCGTCAGGCCAATCCGTCGAGTGGAACCCAGATTGGAATGGATGAGTATGGCGTCTGAGGTGAGGGTGGGATGGAGGGGATTGTGTGAGGAAGAAATGAGAGTTTGTGGGCAGTCATGGCGTCAGGTTCAAAAGATTTGAGAGAAGAGAGTGGAATGGAGACGTGGTATTGAAGCCATATGTTCCACTAGGAAGCCAAGGGACAAATAATGATAATAATTTCATAAAATATTAATTTGGGAAAATATAACACGGAAAATGTTTTATGGAAGTTCTATTTGAGTTGTGTTTTAGATAAAAAAGTATCAATCCAGTTATCAAAACGCATCCGATTGTAATAGACACTTAAATATTGATTATGCAGTTATGAGTTACCTCAGTTATTTAGCTTTCAGCTACAGGATAGTTAGATACAAATGACAGAAAGAAAATCCTTCTAATCCAATAATGTTTTCGCTTACATTTCCCAGACTGAATACTGTTTTCTTCTAATAGTTACCTCAGCAACTTATATTGAATTTTTACCGAAGAAAAAAATGCATTAAAATAACGGTCAAAAAACAACTGAATCCCATTTATTACTGGTTATTTCTTACCTGATGAGCAATTTCATGTGAAATCACAGTTGCCACCTTTTGTTGTGTTGCTGCTGTGCCATAGTTTGGATCCCATAACATTGTCGCCTCTCGATATATCATAAGACCCCAATTTTCCATTGCACCAGCAGCAAAATCTGGTACAGCAACCATATCTGAGATTTTAAAGAGAAGGTATAATATAATTAACCAAGAATACTTTTTTTGTGTGTAAAGAAGTCAAGAATATTTCTTGCACTTTGACGTATAACTGTTTTATTCATTTTTGTACAGTATATGATCCGGTTTAATAACAGAATATGATGAAGCGTTTCAGAATTAGACGGATACAAACCGCCTAAATACTTAAAAATGTTATTTGAATAAATTATAAAACAGGTTATCCATTTTTCCTAAGCCAAACGATGATAGAACTTATCTAGCAGATTTATGAATTGTAGAGATGGCAAAGAGATTGTTTGTAATGGATGTGCTTAAAGTACGACGCCATAGATCTCAGATTCTCGACGTTGATTGGATAGAATGGGTTGATCATTATTAGCATATAGATTACTGAGTAGATGCTTTCATATTGCAGACAGCTTTAAATTTTCTACCACGTTATCAGGCTGTACCCACTGTACAGGTAACGAGTAGTGGAAATCGACATTCCAGTTTGTAACGCTTCAGTATATAATGTAATGTTAGAAAAGTGTCGAACAAGTGTCACAGGTCCCACTGCTAGTCAATATCCACCATTATTTGTAGACAAGATGATTTTGTCACCTTTTTGCCAAACTACACCTGATACAATAAATAATTGAAATGTCAATTGTTTGAAAGCGTTGTCACAAGCATGATAGCAAGCTGTGACTTGCCATATTATAGAATGGCAGGCAACTCGATCTCTACCTCAACTTTATTGACTTTGAAAAGGCCGTCGACAGCGTCAACCGAGGAGTAATTTCCCTTGCAGCTGCTTCAAAACTACGGAGTGTCACTAGTCTTTATCAACCTCACTGAACAGCAGCCATTTGAAGATGCCACATTCGAAGTGATTGATAATGGGATGCTCAGTGACTCTTTTGAAGTGAAGACAAGTGTAAGACAAGGCCGCCTACTGTCATCACGGATGATCTTTATCATTGTGGTCGACTGGATCATGCAGCAAACCGTGAGGAGCGAGAGGATGGGCATGCGCTGGCCAGACCAATGTAAAGACCAGAGAAGAAGATTTCAATTTCACCGCCGATGATGTTTTACGTCTAATGTCTTGTCGCGGAAACTCGAAGATCTACAGACAAAAACTAACAAGTTGACAGAAGAGGCAACGCAGCGAGGAAGGGACTTCAAGTGGAGGTAGAGAAGACGAAGTTCATGAAGATACCCAGTCAACAACAGCATCAACAACAGGAGGCACCAATCACCAATAACAGGACAAATCTGAAGGAAGTAGTCTATTTCACTTACCTAGACAAGCCAGCATCGTTTCAACAACAGGTGGTGGTACAGACAAGCATGTCAAAACCAGGATTCGAAAGACAGCAAGACAGGCTTTCACCAATCTGAAATCAGTATGGAGGTCTACTGCACTCAGCATAAAGCGTGGACAGGATCCGGATTTGTGACACCAATATCAGTCAATTCAGTGCTTCCATGTGATGGTTCAGAAACGTGGTGTGTTACGTAAAGCACTTCCAACAAACTACACACATTCATGAACAACTGCCACGTACGCTGGCTCCTCACTGAAGATCACATGGCCAGAATAAAAAGAATAAACAACAAGGAATTCACTCTGGCTGGTAACGAAGCAACCGAGAAGCTATCGTTCAACAAGTATGCACTGGAAGGAAGTGTGGATGGGTTGGACTGGGCATACACTGAGAAGGCCGATTGGGGACATGACGCGTCAGGTGAGGCCGTGTAATGGAGCCTCGATGGGAATGGATGAGTTGGGCGTCTGAGGTGAGAGTGACATGGAGGGGATTGTGTGAGGAAGAAATGAGAGTTTGTGGGCAGTCATGGCGTCAGGTTCAAAAGATTTGAGAGAAGAGGGTGGAATGGAGACGTGTTACTGAAGCTGTATGTTCCACTAGGAACCCAAGGTGAATATAAATAACGTTTACTTATTTGTTTTCCACATATCAGTTTTCTACTTCATCTCAAAAGGTAGAATGCTTAACCTCATATAGTTTGTGTATGTCACAGTGAAAAGTAGATTATCAATCCAGTAAACTTTAAAGTTAGAAAGAATAAGATACTTGTTGGTTTTTGAATAAAAATCTAATTCATTGTATTTAGAACTATGTAAATGTATTAAACATGTAACATTAGTAACAATAGTAACTTAACAAAAAAACGCGCGATCCATGTTTGTGTCATATCAGTCGGATACATAAGAATGAACTATCATCACTGACCCAAAACAGGAAATTTCTATAGTTATGAAATATTAGAATAAATAAACATGTGAAGTTTATACTCACCTGTTTTTTTGAGTGGATAAGATAATTCAAAGTAATCTTCAAAAAAGCCAATAATTTGTTTTCCTATCTCCATTGCATATCTAGCTGAATGAATTTTATCTGGTCTTGCCCAAACGGTGAACTGATTGATAATTGATAGAAAAAGTAAGAAAATTTGTTCATTAAAAATTCATTATATAACGTGTATTTTTACCTTATAAAAAATAAATAAATAAATAAATATTTTATATTATTCTTCTTCTCAACATTTCGATCTTACTGGGAAGACTCTTTCCTTAAAGAGTATAAATCGAAATCAATAAAGTTGTTGTTGTTGTTCAATGCTCACTGCAAAGATGTATACAAAGTTGCTGATTAGACTTTGACTTCTTGATTCTCTTCACTAGGTCACTTACACAATGGAACTTCTCGTTGAAAATATCATCTGAGCAGATAACCATAGCGTGATGGATTTAATGTTTCACCGAATTCCACTTATACTGTGAAAGCATAAAACTCATAGACGGCATATACTGAATAACTGATATTGGATTCCGGTAAATATTTTTTAGTATTTCCCAGTTAGAATAAGCAGTGTAGTGTAAGTGTATCAGAAATCACGCTGAGCTTACTGAGACCACCTGGAATCGGTGTAGCTCATGAACCAACAAATTCCCTCAATAAACACTATTATGCAGACCAAAGGATACAACAACCAAACAAGATAAACCGAATATCATTTACAAGATCAACCGCAATAACTCTAGTCAACACTACATTGGACAAAGTGGCTGCCCTCTTCACCTTCATCTACATGAAAAACAATCGCCTATTAAACACCATGTCATTTCATCACTCATTTCAATACACGTGGATGACTATGGACATAGATTGGATTTTGACAATATAGAAATCTTGGACAGAGGAAACAAGGAATATCAAAGAATTCCAAGAAGCTTAGCATTCAGGTCAATAAGCCAGTCAGTAATCAATAGATGTATAGACATAGACCCAATCTATCAACCAGTAAGAAAAGTGATGAATGACAGAGAGGTCATAGGTGAAGCATAGGGACAGCCAACAGGAAAGTCTATAGAATGAATGACACAACAGTCGTAGGAAACAACCAATCAGAGACCACATTGTCATGGCAAGCTACTAAATCACTCACGGAGAGATACTGACAGCTCACTTCATACTGTAGTTAGTGCTGATGATGTCGTTTCGCAAGACGATGAAAGCTTCACGATTAAACAACCGAGCTCAAAGTACGCAATGTAACCAGGACCATACACCTGACATACAAATATTCTCCATTATTTCAAGTAGGAAAGTGCTTTTCTGTCAGACTATATGGTTTCTCACTTTCGTGATCATTCTAGCAACAGACTCAAATTGCTTAATAACTATAATTACAGCATACGGGCAAATTACAAAACAATTTCTGCACATAAATCGATATATTGAGGAAGTACATGCAACTATATGAAAAGCATAATCATTAGACAGAAACCTTATAAATTCATTACAGTTTGGTGATAATTTTTTACCTTAATTATTTTTAGAATCTTCAGTAGTACTGTTCTAATGTCAGCTCATTATTTACAAGAGCAGTGGTTGTAAACTAGTAGAATTGCTTTCATTTTGCTTGTTTTCAATTGGTTTTAGTCGCCTATCTTTCTGACTTTTTTTAATCTTTATTCACACTATATGTAATAAGCAGCCTACTTGAACCTTGATCTAACATATTTATTCATTGAACATCTTTCATCAAATTCCTTCCTTTCAATTTGTTTTAATCGCTTAATTATGTCCTTTGAACGTATCATGTACTCTAACACATTTTTAAACTGTTCTCAAGTCAATAACAAACCAGGGTGAAAAAGATTACTTTATATGGAAATGGACTTTTCAGTGCACATTAGTACATTGTATTTCTATCCATCAGATGGTTAGCTTAAGTTGTAGATTTGTATACAATTTAATAAATGGACCACTATCACCAAAATTAAGTTTGTATTTCTGTTGATTCATCATTATGAACCGTATGCTTATCCAGAACCAGGTAGCTATATCATAGTTATTGCCTTGAATACTGTTATTATTAACATTATGCAGATGTAATAACCATTTTGTTGTTCTGGAAGTGGATTTGTTGAAAAATTATATTCTGAGAATTCCATATTGTCATACTTATTGTTTAGAATAAAGCGATTATTATTATTATCATTATTAAAAGTATAGAAGTCAAAAATCGACTGAAAGTAAAACTCTGTAGAAAAAAAACCTTCAACAAATAAATATTCTATTCTCATTCACTTTGACTTACATTTCTTCCTTTAGAGTCGATTCCCGAATTGATGCAAACTGTGAGACTACAAATCCTAACAAATAAGTTGACATATTGACACTAGGTTCATATACATCCATATACCAATTGCCATAAAGTACTTCAGTCCTCTCTAAGGCCATATTTGAAAGTGAATGATATTCTTTTTGACGTATAAGACTAACCTGAAAAATAATAAAGAATTAATCAAAAACTAAAAAAGATGTGCCAGAAAGTAATTAAAAGTTAATCATCAACTGGAAGAGTATTTTTAACTGTTTCCTTCAGTTATCGTTGCCTCACTGCATAAGCACATAATAATGTTTTGATTGATTACAGGAGAGGAAGAGGCTCAGCATCTTAGTGCACAGAAGTAGATGTTAGTTGGTTGACGACACTCAACAAGATACTCCGAACCTAGGTTTCGTGCTTGTTGGCACTCGTCAGTAAGGCATATCTACAACCTCTAAGGAACTGATATCCCACCTGACCATCAATACATGTAATTCAGTCCTAAAAGAAGTCAATCGCTGTTCGAATAGCTCAGTGGCAAAGTCACTGATCACAAAACCTAGTGACACAGGCCCAAATCTCAGTCAGGATATCAGTTCAGTCGAGGTCATAGATACGCCATGCTGACGAGTGCCAACAAGCACAAAACCTAGATCTGCGGCATCCTGTCAGCTGCCTCCAACCAACTAACATGATACTGTTGTTTGTTGAAATATTGTAAGAATGTCAATGGTTTACTTT
>CALYCZ020000385.1:0-5000 GCA_944470555.2 Heterobilharzia americana
AGCGAGTTAAGCTTCTCACCCATTTAAAGTTTGAGAATAGGTTGAGGATGTTTTATCCCCAATGCCTCTAATCATTCGCTTTACCGGATAAAACTGTTTATTTCTCAGAATGCCAGCTATCCTGAGGGAAACTTCGGAGGGAACCAGCTACTAGATGGTTCGATTAGTCTTTCGCCCCTATACTCACGTTATACGATCGATTTGCACGTCAGAATCGCTACGGTCCTCCACCAGAGTTTCCTCTGGCTTCAACCTTCGCAAGCATAGTTCACCATCTTTCGGGTCTCAACGTGTACGCTCTTGCTCCGCCCCGACGGTGCACACGGTGCAAGACCGCATGTCTACGTCATGGGACGGGCCGGTGATGCGCCTGCTGCTCGCATCTTGGAAATTGAGAGCAAAACAACAGGATCTCACCTCAGCCCGGACAAGCCGAACCTTTACCTTCACTACGCCTTTGGGTTTCGTAACACCCAATGACTCGCGCACATGTTAAACTCCTTGGTCCGTGTTTCAAGACGGGTCAGGTGGATCGTCTACCACTACACCACAGACTATCGGCCCAAACTAAAACACACGCAACCGCCAACGGAACAAGACCAAGCCATCAACCGACCAGCCGAAGCTAGCAACAGGCCGACCAGACTCAAACCTCGCCCGAAGGACAGAGCACGCATGCATAGCCGCCAACTCCGACGCACCACACACATCCGCCACAGCCGGCTAGTAACACTCATAGCCCAGTGAATGGACAAGTGAGTCACCTGCCGACCCAACCAAGCCCGACGATAATCAGACCTGATCAGTTTGGCCGCAGCAGATAGATGGCAGCGCCGGTCGTGGTGAACACCCTGAGAAAGTGCACTGACAAGCAGACCCACACACCTTCCAATGCACGCAGCACGTGATAAGCGCACCACACATACCCACCAAAAAGGCGGATACCCGCTGTTAGACGGACACTGAAAGGCGGCCAGTATGCCCAAGCGCAAATCATACTCATCAGCTGAATTCCCAGGGCTTGCAGTTCAACTCCACCCGTTTACCTCTGAGCGGTTTCACGCACTGTTTACTCTCTCTTCAAAGTACTTTTCAACTTTCCCTCACGGTACTTGTTTGCTATCGGACTCGTGTAAGTTTTTAGCCTTGGATGGAGTTTACCACCCACTTTGGGCTGCATTCTCAAACAACCCGACTCCAAGGTTAGCACTGAGCAAAACTGTCATGCTTGATCTCTACCCCCACGGGCCTTTCACCCTCTATGGGCCAGAACGGTAAGCCGTACTCATTGCTGGACTTGGGGCAGAGCAGTTATGCCAGGAACCAACCTAAACACCACATTGCCTAGAGGTCAAACAACCACAGGCTTCGGTGATGGGCTACTCCCTGTTCACTCGCCGTTACTAAGGGAATCCTTGTTAGTTTCTTTTCCTCCGCTTAGTGATATGCTTAAGTTCAGCGGGTACTCACGTCTGATCCGAGGTCAGGGTAAGAAATGATTATGTGTGTTACACACCCTCGGTACAAACCATTGACCAGCTTGTAGAACCAAGATTAAGCTGTTTTTTAATATGCTTACATATTTCAATATATGCAGTAGGCCATGTTCTCCCGAGCGTGTACATTATTTATATATATATATCTCATTAAGCCACGACTCGAGCACAACCCACCGCAGCAACTTAATCTGGTCTTCTACACCGGACTAGGCTGTGGCCGGACAAATTAGGATGGAGCCTTAGACCAGCAACCCACGTTGATATGCAGGTAAGCACGCCGGCAGGCACACACCCAATCCACGACTAAATGTGCATCGTGATAGATGATAAGCCGACCCTCGGCCAGACGTGGCCACGGGATATCCCGTAGCCGCAATGTGCGTTCAAGATGTCGATGTTCAAAGCAGTATGCAGTTCACATTAATTCACACAGTTGGCTGCACTCTTCATCGACACACGAGCCGAGTGATCCACCGCTCAGAGTTGTACTCCAACAATCCCATACATCGGTTTCCCGAACGCATAGAACTGCTGGTTCAACGCTGCAACCTAGGATTGACACCGCCAGGTCAGCGTACATGCAGTCCAGCACGAAGCCGGGTGCATGCGTGGGCAGCAAACCCGTGAATGGCAAGCCAAACCGGATCGCTTAAACAGTGTAAAATGGTGAAGACATAAACAGGGCGGAGTGCATGCATATAGCACACAACTCTCTTCAAACCTCGCACACGACCCTAAGATCATGTACTTTCCCATCACCCCTGGCGATCTGGCAACATATAGTCACGTGAACACCATCAGAGTATCTGACAGGCTAGGTACCCCGGTCAAGTAATTATCGAATTTCCTCTTTGATATGAGGATTTCATTGGCATGTTTTAGCACACCGTATTTTTATATCATCAGCATGAGAATGTATCTCAGCGTCATTTATATCAAGGCATGTCTCAGCATACCGTATTTATACATAACCTGCATGAGTGTTGACGTGATACCCACACATTACGCATAGATAAACACGCCAACCATCCCAGCTTGGTTTGTATTTATATATATATATATATAGGGATATCTGGTAATGATCCTTCCGCAGGTTCACCTACGGAAACCTTGTTACGACTTTTACTTCCTCTAAATAGTCAAATTAGGTCGTCTTCTCAGCATCAGTCGAGCGGCAAGCCACTTCAACGACACCAATCCAACGACTTCACTAAACCATTCAATCGGTAGTAGCGACGGGCGGTGTGTACAAAGGGCAGGGACGTAATCAGCGCAAGCTTATGACTTGCACTTACCAGGAATTCCTCGTTCACGGGGAATAATTGCAAGCCCCGATCCCAGTCACGACGGTGATGAAACAGTTTGCCCAACCCTTTCGGGCCAGGTTTCCAGACTCGCTGGCACCGTCATTGTAGCGCACGTGTGGCCCCGGACATCTAAGGGCATCACAGACCTGTTATTGCTCAATTTCGTGCGACTTAAGTGTGCCGCTTGTCCCTCTAAGAAGTAAAAACTGGCACCGTACCCGCCGGAAAACGACCACACCACTCCATAAAGAAGCAGTAGAAGCCGCACCCTAAACGAGCACAGAGGACCAGTCTACTATTTAGTAGGTTAGAGTCTCGTTCGTTATCGGAATTAACCAGACAAATCGCTCCACCAACTAAGAACGGCCATGCACCACCATCCACCGAATCAAGAAAGAGCTTTCAATCTGTCAATCCTCACAGTGTCCGGGCCGGGTGAGTTTTCCCGTGTTGAGTCGAATTAAACCGCAGGCTCCACTCCTGGTGGTGCCCTTCCGTCAATTCCTTTAAGTTTCAGCTTTGCAACCATACTTCCCCCGGAGCCCAAAGACTTAAAGGTTTCCCGGGGACTGCCCGCGATGTCAATTAAAGAACCATCGCGGATCGTCAGTTGGCATCGTTTATGGTCAGAACTACGACGGTATCTGATCGTCTTCGAAACTCTGACTTTCGCTCCTGATCAATGAAAACATTCTTGGCAAATGCTTTCGCTGTAGTTTGTCTGGCGGCGATCCCAGAATTTCACCTCTAACACCGCCATACAAATGCCCCCGTCTGTCCCTCTTAACCATTACTTCGGATCCGAAAACCAACAAAATAGAACCGAAGTCCTATTTCATTATTCCATGCAAGAATTTTCAGGCACATAGGCCTGCTTTGAGCACTCAAATTTGTTCAAAGTAAAGATGCCGTCCGCTCCCGACACCCGTTTAAAGGCATCCGGAAGCATGCCAACAGGCCGACAAGACAAGCTCATCAACCCATCAGCACCCGTTTAACACAGACACGGCTGAAAGGCTGCACAGCCACTACACCGAGCCGAACACAAGCCTCGATCGTAACCAAGAACCGTGAACGAGCAACGGCATGCGACCGCACGACCCAGATTCAACTACGAGCTTTTTAACTGCAGCAACTTTAATATACGCTTTTGGAGCTGGAGTTACCGCGGCTGCTGGCACCAGACTTGCCCTCCAATTGGTCCTCGTTAAAGGATTTAAATTGTACTCATTCGAATTACGGAGCCTCAATTGAGTCCCGTATCCGTATTTTTCGTCACTACCTCCCCGTGCCGGGAGTGGGTAATTTTCGCGCCTGCTGCCGTCCTTAGATGTGGTAGCCATTTCTCAGGCTCCCTCTCCGGAATCGAACCCTGATTCCCCGTTACCCGTTATTATCATGGTAGGCAGATCACCTACCAACAAATTGATAGGGCAGACATTTGAAAGATCCGTCGCCGACACAAGGCCGACTGCGATCAGTAAAGTTATCCAGAGTCATCACAGAATGCAACAGGGACAGCCGAAACCGCCCCCGGTTGGTTCTGTTCTAATAAATCCACCCGTCCCCTTGCGGGTCAGGGCATAATGGCATGTATTAGCTCTAGAATTACTACAGTTATCCATGTAGCGTTTACGATCTAAGGAACCATAGCTGATTTAATGAGCCATTCGCGGTTTCACCGTATTAAGGTATGTACTTAGACATGCATGGCTTAATCTCTGAGACAAGCATATGACTACTGGCAGGATCAACCAGTTTATTCACAGTATGATACACACCCGTCATTTGAACGGGTATTTATACATTGGTTTTCCAGGAGAGAACAGAATACGCATCTAGGCTTTTTAAAACCAGGACGGTATACAGTCTCATCCTGTGGCGCAACCACACGGGTGCCTTCACCCCGGTGGACCATTCACACCATTCGTTTGATTATTATTCCGATCAGTGATCGCGTCAATCAATTATGCACAGCGTGGACAAGCCAGTTCTGACCTATCCCGCTTACACGACTCGTCAAACACAGTATTATAGGCAAGGGTAGCTTGCATTACAACGCCCCAATGACTTTTTAGGCCCTTGAGAACGCTGCTGGCAGCCACCAAATCAATGAAATCGTTTACCCAGCAAACCAATTTTACATACGATAGGCTTTCAATAGACCACCAAGATCATAGCAAACCGTAAACAA
>CALYCZ020000385.1:10000-15000 GCA_944470555.2 Heterobilharzia americana
AACGTGTACGCTCTTGCTCCGCCCCGACGGTGCACACGGTGCAAGACCGCATGTCTACGTCATGGGACGGGCCGGTGATGCGCCTGCTGCTCGCATCTTGGAAATTGAGAGCAAAACAACAGGATCTCACCTCAGCCCGGACAAGCCGAACCTTTACCTTCACTACGCCTTTGGGTTTCGTAACACCCAATGACTCGCGCACATGTTAAACTCCTTGGTCCGTGTTTCAAGACGGGTCAGGTGGATCGTCTACCACTACACCACAGACTATCGGCCCAAACTAAAACACACGCAACCGCCAACGGAACAAGACCAAGCCATCAACCGACCAGCCGAAGCTAGCAACAGGCCGACCAGACTCAAACCTCGCCCGAAGGACAGAGCACGCATGCATAGCCGCCAACTCCGACGCACCACACACATCCGCCACAGCCGGCTAGTAACACTCATAGCCCAGTGAATGGACAAGTGAGTCACCTGCCGACCCAACCAAGCCCGACGATAATCAGACCTGATCAGTTTGGCCGCAGCAGATAGATGGCAGCGCCGGTCGTGGTGAACACCCTGAGAAAGTGCACTGACAAGCAGACCCACACACCTTCCAATGCACGCAGCACGTGATAAGCGCACCACACATACCCACCAAAAAGGCGGATACCCGCTGTTAGACGGACACTGAAAGGCGGCCAGTATGCCCAAGCGCAAATCATACTCATCAGCTGAATTCCCAGGGCTTGCAGTTCAACTCCACCCGTTTACCTCTGAGCGGTTTCACGCACTGTTTACTCTCTCTTCAAAGTACTTTTCAACTTTCCCTCACGGTACTTGTTTGCTATCGGACTCGTGTAAGTTTTTAGCCTTGGATGGAGTTTACCACCCACTTTGGGCTGCATTCTCAAACAACCCGACTCCAAGGTTAGCACTGAGCAAAACTGTCATGCTTGATCTCTACCCCCACGGGCCTTTCACCCTCTATGGGCCAGAACGGTAAGCCGTACTCATTGCTGGACTTGGGGCAGAGCAGTTATGCCAGGAACCAACCTAAACACCACATTGCCTAGAGGTCAAACAACCACAGGCTTCGGTGATGGGCTACTCCCTGTTCACTCGCCGTTACTAAGGGAATCCTTGTTAGTTTCTTTTCCTCCGCTTAGTGATATGCTTAAGTTCAGCGGGTACTCACGTCTGATCCGAGGTCAGGGTAAGAAATGATTATGTGTGTTACACACCCTCGGTACAAACCATTGACCAGCTTGTAGAACCAAGATTAAGCTGTTTTTTAATATGCTTACATATTTCAATATATGCAGTAGGCCATGTTCTCCCGAGCGTGTACATTATTTATATATATATATCTCATTAAGCCACGACTCGAGCACAACCCACCGCAGCAACTTAATCTGGTCTTCTACACCGGACTAGGCTGTGGCCGGACAAATTAGGATGGAGCCTTAGACCAGCAACCCACGTTGATATGCAGGTAAGCACGCCGGCAGGCACACACCCAATCCACGACTAAATGTGCATCGTGATAGATGATAAGCCGACCCTCGGCCAGACGTGGCCACGGGATATCCCGTAGCCGCAATGTGCGTTCAAGATGTCGATGTTCAAAGCAGTATGCAGTTCACATTAATTCACACAGTTGGCTGCACTCTTCATCGACACACGAGCCGAGTGATCCACCGCTCAGAGTTGTACTCCAACAATCCCATACATCGGTTTCCCGAACGCATAGAACTGCTGGTTCAACGCTGCAACCTAGGATTGACACCGCCAGGTCAGCGTACATGCAGTCCAGCACGAAGCCGGGTGCATGCGTGGGCAGCAAACCCGTGAATGGCAAGCCAAACCGGATCGCTTAAACAGTGTAAAATGGTGAAGACATAAACAGGGCGGAGTGCATGCATATAGCACACAACTCTCTTCAAACCTCGCACACGACCCTAAGATCATGTACTTTCCCATCACCCCTGGCGATCTGGCAACATATAGTCACGTGAACACCATCAGAGTATCTGACAGGCTAGGTACCCCGGTCAAGTAATTATCGAATTTCCTCTTTGATATGAGGATTTCATTGGCATGTTTTAGCACACCGTATTTTTATATCATCAGCATGAGAATGTATCTCAGCGTCATTTATATCAAGGCATGTCTCAGCATACCGTATTTATACATAACCTGCATGAGTGTTGACGTGATACCCACACATTACGCATAGATAAACACGCCAACCATCCCAGCTTGGTTTGTATTTATATATATATATATATAGGGATATCTGGTAATGATCCTTCCGCAGGTTCACCTACGGAAACCTTGTTACGACTTTTACTTCCTCTAAATAGTCAAATTAGGTCGTCTTCTCAGCATCAGTCGAGCGGCAAGCCACTTCAACGACACCAATCCAACGACTTCACTAAACCATTCAATCGGTAGTAGCGACGGGCGGTGTGTACAAAGGGCAGGGACGTAATCAGCGCAAGCTTATGACTTGCACTTACCAGGAATTCCTCGTTCACGGGGAATAATTGCAAGCCCCGATCCCAGTCACGACGGTGATGAAACAGTTTGCCCAACCCTTTCGGGCCAGGTTTCCAGACTCGCTGGCACCGTCATTGTAGCGCACGTGTGGCCCCGGACATCTAAGGGCATCACAGACCTGTTATTGCTCAATTTCGTGCGACTTAAGTGTGCCGCTTGTCCCTCTAAGAAGTAAAAACTGGCACCGTACCCGCCGGAAAACGACCACACCACTCCATAAAGAAGCAGTAGAAGCCGCACCCTAAACGAGCACAGAGGACCAGTCTACTATTTAGTAGGTTAGAGTCTCGTTCGTTATCGGAATTAACCAGACAAATCGCTCCACCAACTAAGAACGGCCATGCACCACCATCCACCGAATCAAGAAAGAGCTTTCAATCTGTCAATCCTCACAGTGTCCGGGCCGGGTGAGTTTTCCCGTGTTGAGTCGAATTAAACCGCAGGCTCCACTCCTGGTGGTGCCCTTCCGTCAATTCCTTTAAGTTTCAGCTTTGCAACCATACTTCCCCCGGAGCCCAAAGACTTAAAGGTTTCCCGGGGACTGCCCGCGATGTCAATTAAAGAACCATCGCGGATCGTCAGTTGGCATCGTTTATGGTCAGAACTACGACGGTATCTGATCGTCTTCGAAACTCTGACTTTCGCTCCTGATCAATGAAAACATTCTTGGCAAATGCTTTCGCTGTAGTTTGTCTGGCGGCGATCCCAGAATTTCACCTCTAACACCGCCATACAAATGCCCCCGTCTGTCCCTCTTAACCATTACTTCGGATCCGAAAACCAACAAAATAGAACCGAAGTCCTATTTCATTATTCCATGCAAGAATTTTCAGGCACATAGGCCTGCTTTGAGCACTCAAATTTGTTCAAAGTAAAGATGCCGTCCGCTCCCGACACCCGTTTAAAGGCATCCGGAAGCATGCCAACAGGCCGACAAGACAAGCTCATCAACCCATCAGCACCCGTTTAACACAGACACGGCTGAAAGGCTGCACAGCCACTACACCGAGCCGAACACAAGCCTCGATCGTAACCAAGAACCGTGAACGAGCAACGGCATGCGACCGCACGACCCAGATTCAACTACGAGCTTTTTAACTGCAGCAACTTTAATATACGCTTTTGGAGCTGGAGTTACCGCGGCTGCTGGCACCAGACTTGCCCTCCAATTGGTCCTCGTTAAAGGATTTAAATTGTACTCATTCGAATTACGGAGCCTCAATTGAGTCCCGTATCCGTATTTTTCGTCACTACCTCCCCGTGCCGGGAGTGGGTAATTTTCGCGCCTGCTGCCGTCCTTAGATGTGGTAGCCATTTCTCAGGCTCCCTCTCCGGAATCGAACCCTGATTCCCCGTTACCCGTTATTATCATGGTAGGCAGATCACCTACCAACAAATTGATAGGGCAGACATTTGAAAGATCCGTCGCCGACACAAGGCCGACTGCGATCAGTAAAGTTATCCAGAGTCATCACAGAATGCAACAGGGACAGCCGAAACCGCCCCCGGTTGGTTCTGTTCTAATAAATCCACCCGTCCCCTTGCGGGTCAGGGCATAATGGCATGTATTAGCTCTAGAATTACTACAGTTATCCATGTAGCGTTTACGATCTAAGGAACCATAGCTGATTTAATGAGCCATTCGCGGTTTCACCGTATTAAGGTATGTACTTAGACATGCATGGCTTAATCTCTGAGACAAGCATATGACTACTGGCAGGATCAACCAGTTTATTCACAGTATGATACACACCCGTCATTTGAACGGGTATTTATACATTGGTTTTCCAGGAGAGAACAGAATACGCATCTAGGCTTTTTAAAACCAGGACGGTATACAGTCTCATCCTGTGGCGCAACCACACGGGTGCCTTCACCCCGGTGGACCATTCACACCATTCGTTTGATTATTATTCCGATCAGTGATCGCGTCAATCAATTATGCACAGCGTGGACAAGCCAGTTCTGACCTATCCCGCTTACACGACTCGTCAAACACAGTATTATAGGCAAGGGTAGCTTGCATTACAACGCCCCAATGACTTTTTAGGCCCTTGAGAACGCTGCTGGCAGCCACCAAATCAATGAAATCGTTTACCCAGCAAACCAATTTTACATACGATAGGCTTTCAATAGACCACCAAGATCATAGCAAACCGTAAACAATTGCATTAACGAACCTCCAGCAGTATATAACTTTCGGCTCTGCATATTAATATAGCATAGGCTATATATATATTAGGCTCTGTGGGTAATAAGCAAGGTAGCCTAGCATCAAGCTATTAGGCCCAAACAAGCTTAAAACCCATTGTCACAAGCCGAAATATCATTATCATGCATCCACAATGTGTTTTAATACATTTGGAGCATTTTCATTTTTTCGACTTTTTGGACCTGAGTTAGGGGTAGTATCCCTATATAACATGGCGAGTAAGACGCGCCGTAGTGCGCGA